>VDFB02015604.1:0-117464 GCA_007258455.2 Sequoia sempervirens | reverse complement strand
TGACACATGGAGAGATAACTCAAGTGCAGAACCTTATACTCTAGAGGAACAAAGAAATCCTTTCTATAATCCCCAGAACCAACCAGATTTTGATGCTAGACTTGAAGCAGAGGGACTCAAATATCAATGTGAATGCAAACAAATAATGGAGGGTAATCAAAATGAGTTCAGTGAGAATATAACTCCTCAGGAAGATTATGAGTCTTTAACTCATGAAGAAGTAAAAGCACAGTTTGAGTTACAGAAAAAGGAGATAGAAGAACTAAAAGCTAAACAGGACAAAGCCCAAATGATACAAGCAATGAGGGAATTCAAATTGCAAAAAGCCCAGATTACCAATCAAGTAGTCGGTCACTCAAAATATGTACCGCCTCATAAGCAAGACAATAATGGTGTAGGACCTTCATATCTAACAAGGGGTCCTCGCAATTAGATGGGGAATCAATATGAACAACCAAACCATCAACCACACATTCCCTCACAACATACATATACACAGTCACCTCATGGTTAGCATTATGTGCCACATCATAACACACAATACAATAACCCAATGTACTAGTACCAATACCCACCTAACCCTCCCCCTCATCAATATACCACAATGATTAGACAATTTGATTTGGCAGGGTTTCAATTATATCCTTACCCTATTGATGGCAGTTAGAGAAGTCTGGTGCCTAAATTTACAAGGAGCAGTGCGATTACTGTTGAGGATCATTTAAGGAATTTTAATGCCTTCATTGAAGATTTGGATGTACCTGATGAAGATTTACATATGAGGCTATTCATGATGTCACTTATTGAAGAAGTTAGGGATTGGTTCAATATCCTAACAACAACCTCTATTGATTCTCTCCAAATATTTCAAGACTGATTCCTCGAGCAATATGGTAATCTAAGTGCACTAGATGCTCTCCATGAATTGATGCGAATTCAAAAAAATAAAAATGATTCAATTTATGATTTCAACTAGAGATTCAATAAACTATAGAATAAAATACCTCTGGATCAAAGTTACCAAACTTTATAGCATTGAGTGTTTGCTCGAATGCCTTTGATCCTAAAACAAGGTATGAACTGAGAAATAGGTTCCCAAGAGATTTAGCTAAAGCCCAGAAAATAGCATTAACAACTGAAAACAACAAGAAGGTTGTTGGGATAATCAATAAAAGAGACAACCCTAGGGCTCCTCAACAAACAAATAATTATCAATAAAAATAGGAGAAAACATACAGAAATGAAAGGCCTAGGTTACATGACATGACCTATAACACAAATTGGAAAGATGGAAAACCTATAACAGATAGGCCTCAAAACAAAGAGACTCCTGATCCATTAAGGAAGAAAGGAACATATATGGTGAATAACAATTTATTTTGTGAAATTTTTGATAAGCCTCATTCCCCAGATTATTGTGTTGTATCCCAAAGAATGCAAGAAGAAGGAATGTTAATGGGAAACAATGGAGAAGACCACACAATATATTTGACTTCGAATACTTTTCACTGTGTGGAAGAGAGGTATTCATCATCAGAGGAGGAAGGTTATGAGTACGATGTTTCAAATCAAAGTTATAATGTCCACATGGCCAAACAACAAGTTCTTTTTGACTCTGAGAATGATTATGCAGAACCACATTCTGATGAGATGCCTACTCTGGGCATTATGAGGAAGCTCACTGAAGAGGAGATAGAAAGATTAACCATTGTTGTAGTTGAAGAAGCAAAGATTAAGTACTAGTTGAGAAACATGATAGTAAATGAGAAGGAGGGTTTCCCCAGGGGAATGTTTATGAAATATCAAAAGGTGACACAAGGAATTTTGAAGAAAACATAAAGAAAACATGATAAAAGTGAACAAAAGCCTGTCCAAAAGGAGGACGTAAAGGAATTACATAAATAAATGCAAAAGACTGATCAACCAAGTAAAATGGAAAAATAAGAGAACAAAGGAGAAACATTAGAACAAAATAAAATGATTATGGCTGAGGGTTCTTCTTTTGACTTCACCCAGGGTTTATCTTAGGTAAAAATGTCTATGCCACTACTTGAGATGATTAAAATTAAGGAATATAGGGACAGTGCAGTTCAATTGATAACACATGGTAATTCTAAAAGTAAGATGGCCACTAAAATTATTAATAAGCAAGAGAAAGTAAATATCCCAGAAGTGTGCCTTAATAGTTCAGTATTAAATCCCCTGCCAGTTGATCCTTTTTTCACTACATTACTAATAAATAACAAATTTTTGAGGAACTGCATGATAGACTCTGGCACTCCCATAAATATTATGCCAGTAAGAGTTATGAAATAGCTTGGTATGTAGGTGGATACTACTGGAGGGAAGTGCTATGCAATGAATAACAGACCTATTCTTATGGTGGGTATAATGAAAGATGTTGAATTCATCTTAGTTGCTTATCCTCAGGTGGCCTAAAACATTGATATAAGAATAATTGACACCCCTCCTCAATTTGGGATACTTTTATCAAGACATATGATAGTAGTGGTTGGTGGAAATGTCTAGTTTGATTTGTCTTATGCAACAATTCTAGTGAATGGTTAGGAAGTGAAGTTGTACAGAGAGCCAAGGATGAACTAGGTTGTTGACTGTGTACCACAAGATCAAATCAATTGTTTTTGTGATGTCGATCTTGGTAGTTTTAAGATAGAACCAGCCCAGCTAGAATTAGTCAATGCTAACCCAATTGAAAGGCATGTGGCACAAAAATGCAATGGTGTATGGAAGATGTACTTTGATGGAGCATGTAGCCAGGAAGGTAATGGAGCAGGGATAGTTTTGGTTTCACCTGAAGGTACTACATTTAAGTATTCATTTATGTTAGCATTTGAATGTACAAACAATGTGTAGAATATGAAGCCTTATTAACAGGTTTGAATATAGCTGTGAAACATAAAATCAAGTTGTTGGCTATTCTGGGGGATTCTAAGTTAGTTGTTTCATAGGTTAATTCAAAATATGCAGCAAAACATAAAAGATTGAAACAATACATGAATGTTGTTTGGGATACAATTGAGTTGTTTGATGCCTTCCCAATTGAGTGGATTGATAGGTCAAAGAACATAATGGCAAATTTTTTTAGCAAATGTGGTGCTGAAAAGAGATGATATTACACTGGCTAGAGTATCACAAATTGAGTTCAAAACAAGGTATTTTGTGCTTGATAACATATATAGTTGGTATCTTTTTAATGATGATACTGACTTTTGAAATTTCTTCACTGTATCGATTAGTATGAAGCCCAAGAAATTGATTTCAATGCCTTTGTTGAAGAAGTGGATGGGAAGCAGATGGTACTTGGGAAGGAGATCCTACAGCTCAAAACAAATAAGATTCCCAAAGGGTTAGTGGCATTAGAGAGGGTGTATGATGGAAGTGGTCAGTCCCTCATGAAGCAAACACCAGTCAAAAGGGAGGATATTGAAGAGATTAACTTGGGGATTGAGATGGCACCAAGAAATGTGTACATAGGGAAGAAGATAAGTTTGACAATTAGAAGAATGTTGATAGCATTACTGAGAAAATATAAACATGTGTTTGCTTGGTCGTATGAAGATCTAAAATCATATAGGGAAGATTTTTTCTAGCATGAAATACAATTGAAGCTAGATGCAAAGCCATTTAGACAAAAGTAGAGACCCACTAATCCAACATTGGAGCCCAAAATGCAAGAAGAATTGGAAAAGCTCAGAGATGGTGGCATTATCAAACCAATTAGGCACTCAACATGGGTCTCAAACCTGGTCCCTGTGAGGAAGAAAAATAGAGATATCAAATTATGTGTGGACTTCAGGAATTTGAATATGGCATCTCTCAAGGACAATTATCCTCTACCGAATTTGGAGGCTATATTACATAAGGTGACAGGGTGCGAACTATTATCTATGATGGATGGGTTTTTAGGTTATAACCAAGTTAAAGTTAAAGAATCTAAGTAGTATAAAACAAATTTTACAACCCCATGGGGAACATATGTTTATCTAAGAATTCCATTTGGTCTCACAAACGTAGGGGCAACCTTCTAAAGAGCTATGGACGTAGCATTTATAGATTTAGTTAATGCTATCATGGTGGTGTAGTAGGACAACCTTATTGCTTACTCAAAGAAGGCTGAAGATCATGTGGAGCATTTGGAAAAGGTATTTGTTAAAGTCTTAGAATATGGGATTAGTTTGAATCCTAAAAAATGCCATTTTGCAGTCATGGAGGGTAAGCTCTTAGGACATATTGTGTCAAAGGAGGGGATTAGAATAGATCCTAAGAGAGTTGAAGCTATAGATAAAATCCCAATCCCTAAAACCATCAAAGCCATCCAGTCATTCTTTGGACAGATCAATTTTGTTAGGAGGTTTGTTTCTAATTTTGCTGAAATCATTAAGCCTATATCAAAAATGTTGAGGAAAGGACAAAAAATAGATTGGACTGAAGAAGCATTAGATGCTTTTATATCAATTAAAAAGGCTATCAAGGAAGCCCCTATCCTCAAGTCTCCATATTTTTTGAAACCTTTTCAAATATTCTCATTTGCTTCATTACATACTCTAGCTATTGTCATGTTACAGAAAAATGAGGAGGGTCATGAACAACTAGTGTCCTTTTTCAGCAAGTCATTATAGGGGTCAAAGTTGAAGTATGATATAATGGAAAAACAAGCTTTTGCAATGGTAAAAGCTACAAAGGATTTTAGACCATATCTTGTTGGAGCTAAAGTGATTGCCTATGTCCCTCATGTAGCCATTAAAAACATTTTGACACAATCTGAAGTAACAGGAAAAAGATGTAGATGGATTAATAAAATCCAAGAATTTGATATGGAGATACAAATTACTAAGCTTGTAAGAGGTCAGGGTTTGGCTAGGTTAATGGCAGAAGTGAACATTGAAGATGTAGACACCTAAAAATGACCTAGGCCTGCGAGCATCATTTTTACCACTTTCATCCTAGCATAATTATGACATTTAGTTATGTCCTTGGTCCACATTCAACTATTGATTAAATAATTCATAATTATTTAATTAATTCATGTCATTTATTCTTCATGATTATTAAATAAATAAATTTTATTTATTTATTAAATACGTCAAAAATTGTCTAAGTCTTCCCTTAATTAAATAAATGAATTACATTTATTTATTTAATATGTCACTAATCATCTTAATTAAATAAATTGATTAATTTATTTAATTAATTAGTCTTATCTGCTAAATTAAATAATTAAATTTAATTATTTAATTGCCAATTTAATATTCTTCTCATTTTAAATAAATTAAATTATTTAAAATGTCATCTCAATCTTAACCATCAGTCCATTTTGATAAATAATTTGAAAAAAAAAGATTATTTATTATCTCACAAAATCATTATTTTGAATTAATTTAATTCAAAATAGTAATTAATCTTCTAAAAATCAAGTAATCGGGCAGATTCTTGATTTTCCAAATCGAATCTTCAGTCCAAATCTTATCTTCTTGATTTTTCAAATCTCACCAATCAAGCAATCTTATCTTCTTGATTTTTTGAAAACCTTTATTTCTTTAATTAATTTCCTCATTTATTCTCCACTGTCGATCCGATTATCTGATATTTTATTCTGACCGTTCGATTAAGGATTTTTCCCTAACCCTAATTAGGGATTCTTAGATTTAATCTAGACTTCTCATTTTAGGTTCTCATCATCAATTAATCTTGTTCATCCACTCAAAATGACATTTTCTATAAAATGTCATTTTTCTCACTTTTTTATTACCCACAGACACGCTGACATTTTATACACTTTCACACTTGCATTCTTAGATTTATCATAGCATTTATTATAGTCATTTGATCAAGTCTTGGAATTTTTTTAGGCATAAACATTGACAATTATAGTTATAGGCATAGGCATTTAGACAACATAAATCCTTCAAAGCTTGGTGTAGGACTTAGGCATTTGTAGATTTGATCGCACGACGGATCTAAGGGAAAAGTATTATCTAGCAAGCAAGAAGGTATTACAAAAGTGAATCATGGAGGTCTCAGTGATCAGGTATAATAATTCTGTGTTTTACTTCCATTGTGTTTTGTAAGATCTTTGGGTTTCATTGTCATTTATTGTTTGTTGCTAACAACTTGAATCAAACCTAAAAGAAGTCCCTTGATTACAGAAGAAAATAAAATTTGAAATCTAGAAGATGAAGAGAATGCAATTGTGAGCATTGAGCATACTCCTTGGTATGGAAACATCATGCATTATCTTAAGTATATGAAGTGTCCAGAAGGAATGAGTGACAGCCAGAGAAGAAATTTAAAGCTACAAGCATCCAAGTATGTGTTCATGGAAGGAGATTTGTTTTGGAAAAATAGGGATGGGATATTGTTGTTATGTCTGGATGAGTCACAAGCTAAGCATGTCTTGAGTTAAATGCATGAAGGGGTTTGTGGAGGGCATTACTCTGCAAAGACAACTGCACATAACATTCTCAGGGCAAGATACTACTGGCCAAGAGTTTTTAATTACTCTTTCTCATATGTAATAAAATGTGAAGCATGCCAAAAATTCTCTAGGAAGATGAAGTATCAAGGAGCTTTACCACTTAGGCCTTTGTAGACTGAAGCCCCTTTTCATCAGTGGGGAATCGATTTCATTGGGGAGATGCAAGAAAAATCAAGTGGGGGACACAAGTGGATACTTGTAGCAACTGATTATTTTACCAAGTGGGTAGAAGCAGTCCCAACCAAGAAAGCTACAAGTAAAGTTGTGAAAATTTTTTCTAATGGAAAACATTATTACCAGATTCGGTACACAACTAAGACTAATTACTAACAATGGGATGTGTTTCAGATCTGATGAATTCAAAAAAAATTGTAGCATGAATGGCATTACCATTTCTTATGCACCTCCTTACCATCCACAAGCTAATGGTCAGGTAGAGTCTAGCAATAAAAGTATTCTGAAGATTATAAAGAGGATGCTAGGCCAGAACAAGAAGGCTTGGGATTCAAAATTGAGATTGGTTGTTTGGGCTGATAGAATCACTATAAAAAAGGAAATAGGAAAATCCCCTTTTGAATTCGTGTACGAAACACAAGCTAGGATGCCTTTACAAATTTGTTACTAGTGTATAACTTTATCCTTCAAGAAGATTTGGATATCCCAGAGCCTATGGAGGAGAGAATGGAACAACTTGCTGAACTTGATGAGATAAGAAGAGGAGCTAAAAATTAGAACATAAAGTTACAGACACAGATGAAGTATCTATTTGATAAAAAGGCAAAACATAGAAAATTTGAGGAAAATGATTTGGTATTGATATGGAACGCAAGATGTCAGGAGAAGGGAAAGCATGGGAAATTTGAAGCCTTGTGGCTGGGATCTTTAGTGGTTGTTGGAAAGAGAGGTGAAGATTCATATTATCTACAAAATATGGCCGGTGAAGATCAGGAGTTGCCTGTACATGGGCAATTATTGAAACATTTTTTCTCTTGAGAAATATAGAGGATCAAGGGTTTCCAGTGCATGGAAAATCCTTAACAATCCTCTCAAAATTCTATCTTCCATGCATAGTAGTCTAGGAAATAAAAGGAACCAGAATTTCCAGCACATGGACAATCCTAGTTTTCCTTCTTATATAATAAAATATTTCCATGTACAATAGTGTAGGGCCATATTCGTTTCATCTTGCTCACATGATCCATCACCTTGAGTTTGGTCTGCTCACCCAGAAATCTCGATCCTTGTAATGCTTTCACATTCATTCATCCCTAGACGAAGCCACTATTAGAACTATAAAATTTTGAAAATTTAACATTCGATTGTATTCATGAGTTTCCAAAATAAGTCTTCATCATAAGCATAAAATTCCCTCCTCATAACTCTTGCCCATATTTTTGTCATATGATCCATTTGAATCCATCTAGTCCTAGATATTTCATTGTATTACCCACATCAGCAAGAGAGGGTGAAGGTCTCCCCGATCCATTTGACATCATTAATAATGTATGTTTTTGTAGCCTATTGGTAGGATACATTTTATTGTCTCAACGATAGAAGAATCATATTGGAAAGAGAATTATTATAAGGATGAGTCATAATGAACTCATATGTGTCTCACTGACTAGTGCATGGAAAAGAATTTCAGCCAAACTAATGTCAGTGAAGTGAGGTCTTGCTGAAAGCATTGGGTCTTGCCAATAAAGTGCAAAGGGATCCCATCAGAAGACTATTGGGATGAAGTCATAGAGTCTTTTTGACTCAAATGTCACACTGATAAAGATATGCATCAGTGAGAGAAAGGTTATTAGCATGAGTTCTAATGAATATGAAATTTACACCGATAAAATACTTCGTGGAGAGTCTCACCGAATAGAGTATATTAGAGAAACAGGTTCAATAAGATAATTGGCATCGGTATGAGTCTTTTTGAGTTTTTAAATTCACACTGAGGTATGCTTTCATCAATGAAAGTATGATTATGTCTCAATGACTAGAAGGTTACCACGAGGTGTGTCTCCGTAAAACAAAAAGTAGCCTATGAAACATCTCGGCTCAAAATTGTCATAGCGACACATAAAAATAAAATGATACCTATCAGTGAGACTTCAGGGTTTTGGGGATACTATAGGATGTTTTGGCAAAAATTTTAATGAACTTTGTAGAAGGATATCACCCCATTTTTTATGCGACAATGTAAATTTCAAAAAAGGACTTCACTCGTGCTTTAGCTAGTGCATTACTTGCATGACAGAATATAATAGGGAGAATTCAATTCAAAGCATTGATGTTGAATTTGCAAAAGCAAGGAAAATGAGGAGCAAGGGCATTCTTTCATTCTAAAGGTTTCAATCAGATACAGTAAGTTTTTATGCCTTAATTCCTCTGGTTTTAATTACTATCATCTTGAAGAAATGGAATCGCCTAGCTTAGGGAAATCGAAGGGTGGAAAACATGATGCAATTGTAGCAATGATCAAGAAAAGGCTAGATAGTTTAACATCTTGGTTAACTAAACTTTTGGGAAAATATTCACATACCTTTGCTACATTAAAGGAGCATAAAAGGATGGATGGATGAATTATGGAGAATTTTCAAGAAAAAAACCAAAGAGATGCCTCTAACAGTGTAGTAATTGAAGTTGTAAGTCATATTATAAATAAACATCAAAACTTCTACAAAGAATTGCAAGGGGATGAACAAGGGTTGATAAATGTCGCTAACAAAACGTTGACTAAATTCTTTGATGATAAAGGGGAACTTAAAGAAGCTTCCAAATGGAAAAGTGAGAGTGAGTCAATACTAAATGAAATCCTGAAGGTCGCTACTGCTGAAAGCACGACATTGGAAGAGGTGAGCGAGCATAACGAGAAAATGATAAGGATAATGCAATTCGAGATGTAAATACTCATGAGTGCCAGGATTATTTGGATCATCTAACTAAAACTCATTTGTGGCTAAATAGAGCTTAATTATCCTTTAATATTTTTGTTATGTAAAAATATGAAATTTCTAAAAGGATGCATCCTTTCATGTATTCGATGCATAAATATCTGTTTCAAAAACAAAATAGAAGATAATATAATAGGATAGAAGATAATATAGGAAAAGATACAGTAGAGTACAATGTTTCACAAATATGAGACTATGGTGCATGTTTGAAATCATGGAGATATCAATGGAAATCTTTTAATATGGTGTAGTTATTTATGGTATCAGTTGTTTATTGTGTTTACTGAAAGCAATATCGAAGTTGTCTCCAAAGTGGTATTTTCTGGTTATTGGTGTAACAAGTTTATATCCAGTTTACCAGTGCACATTTTTTGTACCTATATGATCAATTGATTGGTTCTTTCAAGTAAAGATTAAATCCTTTAACTTGATCATAGTAATTAGAGAATGTCAGTTGGATCATTAAGAAGAACTTGGTAATCACAGCCTTGCATGTTTATACAAGTTATAAACTAAATCATATGTTGAACAACTTGAATACTTGCTAGAAAGAACTTATTTTAGGTTTCTTTTGACTCCGCATACCCTATAAGGCACTGGTCTCTACATTTTCATCATTTGGTTTTATTCAATTCCTTTTTTACATCTGTTAACTGAACATATTAGGATTTAGTTTTGCAATATTGCTATACAAGTTATACCAAATTTGATTTCATTTGTCCACTTCCACTTGCCATCATGGGAAAAACAATTCAAGAGAAACAAGCAACTCAAGTTTTCCTCACTCATATAGGTACACCCACCTAGGTCTAGCAGCACCTAAAGAGTAGAAGGTCTAAAATTTTTGACCTTGTCTATTACCCTAAAATGTACCAAGAGATTGGAAACCTCTTGAGGCATTATGCCTACATTTTTTAGAGCTAACACACACAAAACATGGGTGGAAAGCATTACCATTGTGCCAGGATCATAAGTAACAACTTGGACATGCAACTAAGGAGTGTGTAGGACATTGTTCATAATGACCTCCTACCTTGCATATATGTTGGTAAGAAAAACCAGGGACAAAGGTCTTAGTTGCAAAGGAACATTGGGAAAGGATAGGATATGGGAAATCTACCCACAATTATAGTACAAGACAACAAACTAGAGGAGAGAAAATGATGCATTCTTTATGTATATTCCTAGGTTGTTGTAGGATGCTCTACATGTTATAATTTCTTTTGATAAAATGGACATGATCAAGCAATATGGCTAGTGGTTTATTCAATTCCAAATATTCACATATATCAGGATACAAGGGTATCCTATTGTCCCTCTCAGATTACCAAGATACCCAACCAATAAACTCATACTCTTGAAGTTGACAAAGCAAGTGGTATCATTTGAGGTAATATTATAGAAAGACTTGCATAAGAAAGGGTTAGGGGTAGAATTCCCATTGAGAATTGGAACCCTAGAGGTGTGTCCCTTCATTAAAATTTCTCAATATTATAAGAAGGAGATGGCACAATTTGAGTTGTATTCCCACACTAACAGGGATAACTTTGATCCTTATGGCAAAGCTCAGAAGCAAGCTAACAACGAATTTAGGTGCAAGGATCATATTGAGGATTATTGGGTGAATTGTCGTGATGAGTTTGAAGTTATCAAGAGAATATTTTCTAGGCTACCCCTCAATTTGATAAGGAATTACAGAGTAACAAAAGGACCAAACCAAGTTCATGATGATGAGGCAGATCTAATTCAATACCATGATTATGAGTCTTGCAAGAATAGACCTTTACCTCCAATGAAATAGTTAGAAGGATAAGTGACTGACTTAGAGAAAGTAATAGAGTTAGTAAGGAAATACTCAAGGTTGTGGGTCAAATGCAAAGTGCTAGAACTGGAAGCATAAGGTACCAAGTTCACCTATGACCTAATGGGAGATCTAGAATCCCAATCTGAAGAGGAAGTAGAAGTTGATAAGGGTGACAACACTAATCCCTATGATGGAGATGGTCAAGAGGAGGACAAATCCCTTACAATGAAAAGGAAAACAAGGAGTCAAACATAGGCCAAGCATGTTGAGAATCAATCTCCTAAAACAAAGAAGGCTCCTAAGGCTAGTACTCCAACTAAAGAAGGAAAAACTTCACAACCAGCCAAGAAAAGGAAGTTGGTCACAGAAGGCCAAAAGGTAGCCAAGGCTAGGAAGAATAACACTACCACTAATGCCCCCACTTCAACCAAGGTTGTGGATATAAAAAATTTATGGGAGAAACCTCAAGTTTATGTTGGGAGAAATTATCCTAAGCACAAGACATCCATAGTAATAGAGGTAAATAATGTTGAAAAGGAGGTGCAGATTGAAGAGGGACCTATAGATGATAATGCAAAGAGAGCAACTAGAGGAAATAATTCTCCTCCTCCATCTCCTCTTCATAATACACTAATCGTAGAGGAATAAATTAATGAGGAAGGTAATATATCAAATGATATTGGGAAACATGAATATGAAGATAAAGAGATCTCTACTCCCAGAAGTGGAGAATGGAAAAAATTCCTAGAAGAAATTGGGAAATCAACCTCTGGAGCATAGAGCAAGAATGTTGAATCATAAGTGACTCAAGAGATGCCAACCAAATATATAGAAAAGGAAATGGTAAATGATCAACGAGATCAACAAGAAGTAGAGAAGAATGCAGATGAAATTGGTGATAGTCCAACTCAGGACAAGACTGAACAAGAGGTTACTTCTATTGATATAGAAACAGAGTAGCCTGTTGTCCTAGATTGGCTGGAAAATAAGCTTATCAAGAAGCCCATTATAATTCAATAGGAGACTTATATCTGGGATAGACTTTTAGAGTGATGGGGACAACCCAAACAAAGGAAAAGAGCCTGAACAATTTCAAAATTATTGAGGGATGAATTCAACAAGAATGTTGTTCATGTAGATATTCCTACAGAGAATAAGTAAAAATATGAAGTAAGGCCCACATATTACAAGGTATAAACAATTTATTTGGGTCCATCTACTAAGAACAAGAGAAAGAACAGTTCTAGGAATCATCCTAGGCTATTTTGAGAAGGCTAAACAATGAAACTGGGGAGAAGGAGAAGTTGCAAAGAAAACTTAATGATTTGTATAATTATGCTCAACATTTGATGAGGACTTTACAAACAACTAGCAATGAAGGCTCTTCAATTCCAGAATGATTAGTACCAAAAGAAGTTATCTCATAAATTGAAAGGTTGAAGTCCTTAGTCCACAATAGTTAGATATGGCTCCATGATGTCAGTAAAAGAGGTGATGAGTCCATTGAATAGATTTTTAACATCCATGCCAAAGCTACTAGATTTCTGGAAGATAATTCTCAATTTGATGCTAATTGCAACAAAGTTGATGAATCAATTGTTGAGGAGTTGAAGAATATTTTACAGGTTCCCAAAGAAGAATTATCTCAAATGAACATATTTACTTTTCATGATATTGGAAAGGTGATGGAATGGCTGGAAGTGTGGAACTATAGGAAGGAACATCTCTCCAAAGCATTGAAGAAAATAAGGAAGTTTCAATGAAAGACGAAGGAGATATGTGATAATTGTATCACCTTTCTAGAAATCATGACTGGGAGAAGAAAATTTTGGCAAAAGAATATGTACATCAATAGATTGTAGGCATGGTGGCATGAAATTTATGCTTCATCTAATAGTGCTCCCATTTCCAAAGATCATTTAGAATATGTAGCTATCCATATTTCTAAGCTAGAAAAATATCATGAATTACAATTTGAATGGAATAAAATGATGCCCATGTTCATGAGTTGAAAACTCATAAATTAAGAATAAAGTTTATTCCAACTCCAAATCCAATTGACACAAAAGAAATATTGGAAAAATTCAAAGAACTCTCTAGCTAATAGGAAGCCAAAAAGGAAGGAGAAAACAACCAGCTTGGAGCGACCTAGGGAAATTTTTTAGTCACATGACTTTATAGTGAGGAGTGACCTAGAATTCTGTGCCAAGGGAATACTTATAGAAGGGTATAGAATGACCTAGAACTAATTTGAAACATGAAATGTAATTTTATTTTATAAAAAACTCTCTTGGCTGACCTGTCTGGCAGACCTCAGTTTTGTAACCCTAATTTGGGCCGACCTAATGTGATTTTTTTATAAATTGATGCCTTAGCTTCATTTGTAAGGGTTAGACATAGTTGAGATAGCTATAACTAAGAAAGGAGTTATAATTTTCTAAGAGAAAGTGATGTGACATTGTGGATACATGAATTGTTGCAAGTTTGGGTGAATTCAATACAAGTAAAGACATTGTGCTTTTATGTTCTTTCCTGTATTATTCACTTTTGTATGGTTCTTGTTCTCTAGATCTTTTAAAATTTCTTTGAAGTTATTGTTGCATGTTAGATTGTAGGTTTATATGTGATGAAATTGTGTTGAAAATTCAATATTTGAAGTGTTTGAGCAATCCTTGGTCCATACTTTTGGCTGCTTGTTGATTGCAAGTTGCTGTGCAAAGTTAGCCTAGGCATAAATATTGTGTGCTACCATCAATTGTAAGCATTTACTCATTTCACTTATAAAATAAGGTTGATTTGTGTGAATGCTCCATGATCTAAAAATCATGATTTCCTTAGAAGGTTGCCCTATTTCCATGAGATTGCTGGTTTAACCTGGGTTTAGCAGGAATTTGTTTTGAAGGATTGGTCCACTTTGAATGTTTGATTGTTTGCATAGTTTATCTTAGGTTATAGCTTTAGAAATATCTCTCAACCCTTTGTCTTTTGTTATTTCTTTTCAATCTAAGTTAGTTTGGGATTACAAAAGAATCAACATATTGTAAGATCTGATGAATTTTAAGCTTCTAGTATTTTTTGTAAGGCCCCTTTTGATTACCAACATTTTCAAATCATCACTAAGTTGTTTATTGGATTGTCAAGACCTGACATTAGAGACCTTCGGGTTATCTCTTGAGGCTTGCTGATAGAGATTTACCTCTCAAGAGAGATAGAATATCATATTATGTCTGAGTTGTTGTTGTGCAGAAAGCACCATCAACAAATTGGTACTAAGAGGGAATAAATAAGCAAGCTAGAGCATTTTTTATCTATAATTTCTCCTTAGAGGTTTCAAAGAAGGACTAGATCTACACAATGAGAGGAAAATTTCCAGGAGTTACAAGCCCCTACCAAGTCAAGAAGGACCAAAAGAAGGAGAGAATCATTATCTGCTCAACTATCTTTTCCATCCTCTCCATCATCTTCACCTTCATCTAGCTCCTCCTCATCTGATTATGAGGTCATTCCCATTTAGCAGCCCCAGCTAGCTGTTAATCAACCACAACCACCTCCACCACCCCCAATGGCTTTCTTAGAAAATAACCCATCACCCTTGTGTTTTAATAACTACAATTTGTCATGCCCAAGTATCCTAAGCACTTCTGCTCCAAGTTCCATGTCAATGACCCAAACAGGACAGCTGACGAGCACATTAGCATTTTCCAGACTTTCCTTAGGGATAGGGGAATTAATTGTGAATATGTGGCATGCAAGATTTTCCCATATTCTTTGGGAGAAGATGCCTTTATACTAGTTTAATTATCTTCCTACTGGATCCATACACAATTGGACTAAACTTGAAAATGCCTTTTTATAGAAATTTAAAATTCCCATTAGTGCCAATGAGTTGTATCTATAGTTTACTAAAGTTAAGAGGGAGGTCAATGAGCCAATAGGGTCATTTAACAATAGATTCCACCATGCATACACTACGTTGTAGGCAACCTATGTTGTGGAAAATGTTATTTCCCTAGAAGCTTATTATGAATCCCTTGATAACATTACAACCACCTTCCTTAAATAGAGACCAAACCCTCCTAACACGTTACTTGATGCTTATACAGAGGAAGTTAAGGTCAATACAAATTTGAGGCAACATTTTTCAGGACTTTTTCCATCTTTAGGGCCTACTGCTAACCCAGGGAAAATCCAAGCATGAAATTAGGGCTTGACCAATCATACACCCATCATGAATCTTGTACCATAATTACCCTTGGTCCCACATCTAGGCCCTCCATTGAATCAGACCCCACCAATTCCTAGTTATCCTCAAGGTGTTAATCAACTAGTCCATCCACAATAGCAAGTTGGGTTCCCAACCTACCTGCAAAATTCTCAAGTACTAAATCAGTCTCTAAGCTCAGGGATACCACTAGGATATTCTTAGAAAAATGCAATATCTTCATCCTATGGTAATTATAACAAAGAGAAGCTAGATGAGCTAACATAACAAGTCAAGAAGCTGACCACTAAAGTCACATATTTGACGAATCAGAACAACCAACTTTAGGCTACCCAGAGAAATATATAGTCCAATTATAATAGGGAAAAGAGTGATTCTACACAAGGATATGGATAGAGCTTTGATAGAGGATAGTCATCTGGACAAGGATTTCATAGAAGGAAGGCCCCCAAGAAAAATAGAACATAGAATACTAGGCCAAGTAATGGAGGTGTCCCTACTCCATTGTATCAACCTACGAATCAAGATAAACCTTCATGTGGTGTATACTTAGTTGAGGCAGCCTTATCTGGATGGTGCAGACTCCATAAGACAAATCAACACTCTGAACTAGATTGTCCTAAATTCCAAATTGATGCATCTATCTTCTAGTAAGAAGTTCAACAAGTAGAAAATAATTCCAACAACTAGGAATTGGTACCATATGACCCTTATGATACATTAGTATTGGTGTTGAATCATGCTCCTTTCCCATGAAGTGAAGAAAATAGACTGGAACAAGAAACAAGTGAACAAGATAGCAAAAAATAACAAGTATGCAATTAGGATGAAATTTCATAGTTGTTTCATGACAACACTGAGAATGATAATGGTCTTGTAGATGAAGAAGAAATAGGCATTGAAGAAGTTCAAATGTTCCACCAATGCACAAGACAATATGAATTGAGGAATAGACAAGCTGGAGGTCTGCTCACTACTTCAATTCCTCCAAATAACTTTGCTACACCACCTAATCCACATGATAGTAATAATCCATCTTATCCTCGTGTGCTAACACAATATCTCTCAAAAGGAGGATAATTTGATCTCTCAAAGGGAAAGAACATTGATACAGGCAAAGAAAAGGACCATTCTAAGGACACCCTTGCAGATATGAGAAAAAAAAATTGGGTGAGTATATAGCTAAGGAAATCAAGAAAATGAAGGTAAGCCTCTCTACTTTTGAATTGTTAAGGGTTCTTGCTATTAGAAATGCAATCCTAGGAGATTTTAAGGCCAATGTAATTTCTCAAGATAGGAAAGATAGTGAAAAAGCTAGGAAAATTTCTAGCTCACAAGCATCAAAAGACCAAGGTCAATGACATTCTAAGGATAAGGGGAAAGAAAAGGATTAGAATTAAGTTGCACAAGATGATACTCATGTGAGTTTATTTTAAGGCAAGACTGAAACCCCTCCTTTTCTAGTTTCTATTTGTATCTTTGGGAAAAACTTGCATAACTGCCTCTTAGATTTAGGAGCCTCCACAAACGGCATTCCCTTCACTATTTGTTGAGCATTGGGTATTACTCCTGTAGCTTCTCAATGAAATGTTACCCATTTAGATAAGACAGAGGTGAATGTGATGGGAGAACTGAATGTGATTCCCATGTAAGTTGCTTTAGACCCTAGGATCCAATAGATTATCAACATTCAAGTAGTAAATATTCCTAATGCATATGGTCTAATATTAGGTTGGTATTTCACTAAGGCATTAAATGGATATGTGTCAACGAACCATTCTCATATGTGGCTCCCTTGGAAAGGAGTTCCTAACCAGATTAGAATTTTGAGGGAAGAAAGGATGAAGTATGTGATTACTGAGTATCAAAATACTTTAAATGAGGTATTAATATTTGAAGCTAGCCTAGGGAATTATGTACTGGTTGCTCCCCCAGGAACCAGGCATAGATGAAATATTCATGCTGCAAGATGTGCCCAAGGAGCTCACTCAAGAATCTAGTAGTACTAGAGCATTAGTAGAATCATTAAAAGAGGAAGATGATCAAGAAGATGATCAAATTAGCCTGTTGGATAACTTCAAAGAATTGCTTCTTCTGAACTAGTGTAGAGTTCACAATGCCTCTCACCCTGAGTTAGAATGATATCTATGCCAAACAATAGTAGAGAAAATAAAGAATTGCATAAATGCACCTCCAATTGTTAGGATAAATGTGCAAAATATTTAGGATGATCCCTAGGGAAAAAGGTCGATGCCTCAAGAGGAGCCTCCAAGTAGTAGTAGGACTGATGAGGATATATCAAAAGGACCAAGGGTTGATGGTTGTTGGACACTCAAATTTGATGGATCCAAGTCCAAGCAAGGAGATGGGGATGGATTTGAACTAATCAGTCCTAGAGGTAAAAATTTCTTTGCTACTCATAGACTTCAGTTCCATTGCACTAATAATGTTTATGAATACAAAGCCTTAATTCATGGACTATTAACAACTCTAAGAAAGAAGGTTAAGATATTATAAATCTTTGGGGACTTTGAGTTGGTAGTTAGGAAATTTAGAAAGTAGTATTCGTGTCATGAGAAAAGAATGACCAATTATAGGCATAGGGTATGGGATTTAATTGAGGGGTTCGATGATTTTAACATTCAATTGATACCCCAAAGTAAAAATAAAATTGCAGATACTTTAGGATAGGAAGCAAGCACATTGCAGCCCTTTTCCCTCTCAAGATTGAAGTTCACTATGGAACTCACTCTAGTACCCTCAGTGCCTAATAATGTAACTAATTTTCAAGTATTCAAGGATGACAAGCACATTCTATATTTCATTACAAGCTTTGATGTATTCACTGCTTAGATATTTGATGAAGTAGAGCCCTAGGAGACAAAAATGGACTTGGAAGGAGTTATCAACCTAAAGAAAAATAAAATCCAAAGAGGAACGGTATAGCTAGAAATGATCTTTGATTTGGAAAAAATAGAGGATCAAGAGCAGCATAACAAAAGGGACTCCATTAGCAACCAGTGTGACACATATAATATGGGAGCTCCAGATGATGTTAAGAATGTTTTCATTGGGAAGGTGTGTAGCCCAGAAGAAAGGAAGGGAATAATAGATGCAGTTCATTCATACCAAGATGTCATAGCCTAGAGTTATGAAGATCTGAAGATGTATTATCCTCAATCATTATGCACACTATTCCTCTCAAGCTAGGTAGCAAGCCATTTAGGAAAAGACATAGACCAATCAATGCCCTGTTGGAACCAATCATCTAGAAGGAAGTATAGAAATTATTGTTTTCCTACATCATATTTCTAGTTGAACACTCTACTTGGGTTGCTAACCTAGTTCCAATGAGAAAGAAAAATGGAGAAATCAAGCTTTGCATTGATTTCAGAAATCTTAATCGTGCCTCAAAAAAGGACAATTACCCTATCCCATAATTAGATGAAGTGTTAAAAAATGTTAATGGATCCCAGATGATGTACTTCTTAGATGAATACTTAGTGTATAATCAGGTTATGGTATAGTATGAGGATAGACACAAGAATTCCTTCACCATGAAATGGGGTACTTTTTCCTATAGAAGAATTCATTTCAGATTTATCAACACAGGAGCCACCTTTTAGAGGGTAATGGATATCACCTTCAAGGATATCAATGGTAAGTGTATAATCACCTACATGGATGATTTGACTATTTTTTGAAATAAAAGAGGTGATCATATTTCATATTTATAAAGGTATTTCAAAGATGTCCAAAATTTGGTATCTCACTCAATCCTAAGAAGTATATACTTGGAGTAACTGAGGGGAAGTTGCAAGGCCATGTTATTTTAGAAGAGGCCATATCTATTGATCTAGAATGAGTAGAATCTATATTGAAAATACAACCCCCAGCCATTAAGAAGGAGATAAAATCTTTTATTTGGGAAAATTAATTTCATTAGGAAGTTTATTATTGGATTTTCTAAGATAGTTAAACCTTTGAATGCCATGCTGAAACAAGATGCAAAAGTTGAATGGAATGCTAAAGCAAAGAAGGATTTTGTAGAAATCAAGAGGGAAATAGCTGGTGCCCTAGTATTGGTGAGTCTAAATTATTCCAATCCCTTTTACATATATTCATTTGCATCTGATCATTCACGTGTTGGCATGCTAACTCAAAAATATAACCAAGGAAGTGAGCACCTTATAGGTTTCATGAGTGTACCATTGAAAGATGCAGAATTGGAGTACCCTAGTGTGGAAAAACAAGATTATGCACTGGTTAGGGGTGTGAAAATTTTAGACATTACATCTTGAGAAACAAAGTCTTTGCAATAGTGCTAGACCTGTGGTCAAAGTTTTGATGATAGAGAGTGAATTGGGAGAACAAAGGGAAAAATGGGTTATAATTCTATTGGAGTATGACATCAAGATATAGTTTATAAAAATTGTGAGAGGGAAAGGATTGAATAAGACTATGGCTGAAATTGATCTTGATATCATAGCCCAATAGTACCACCTCCAAGACTTCTCTCCTCATGAATGGTATGATGATATTACTTATTAGCTACTAAATCAAAAATGTCCTGATCATCTTAGTATGGTATAGTGGAGAGTCTTATGCTTAAAGAGTGATAGCTATATGTTGAAATGGGATATCTTGTATAAGAAGAACCATCAAGGCATCTACTTTGTTGTCTTGGGAAAGAAGAGGTTGCCCGGGTGATGGAAAATTTTTATAGTAAGTATAGTACAGGCCATGGTTATGGACCAGCTACCACACACCAAATCTTAAGAGCATGATACTACTAGCTGACTCTATTTAAGGATGCACACAATCATGTAAGAAATTTCCATGTATGTCAAACTAGAGCTAGCAAGGAGAAGCATTCAGTAATTCCACTATAGCTGGTAATTGAGGTAAAACCATTTGGCTATGGGGATTGGAATTCATTGGTCCAATTAACCCACCTTCCTTTGTAGGCCACAGATATATTCTTATCGTAACTGATTACTTTACTAGATGGGCTGAGGCTCTTGCTTGTAAGTATTGTACTTCTAAAGTACTAATCAATTTTATGGAATCAGGTATTATCAATTATTTTGGTTTTCCAAATGCTTTAGTCTGTGATAATGGTATTGTGTTTGCTTCATTAAAGTTTTCTTGATGAGAATTTGATTCTGGTATCATTATTAGGTTTGCTTCTAACTATTACCCACAAGGAAATGGCCTGGATGAGTCTACAAACAAGAATATTTTGATAGTCATCTGCAAACTATTAGAGAGAAATCCCAAAGATTGGCATACCCAGCTTAGATTTTCTCTTTGGGAAGATCGTAATAGACACAAGGCCTCTATAGGAACCTCTCCCTATCACCTTGTGTATGGTCTTGAGCCAGTATTTCCAATCTAGCTAAAAATCCCCACCTTGCAATTCATTAATGATTACTATGATGAAGGGGATAAACCTGAGGCTCATTTGGTTGAGCTTCTACAACTTGAAGAGAAGAGATATGAAGCATTTGAGAGCTTTGCAAACACCAAGATGTTGTTAAAAGATGGTTTGATTGAAAACACAAGGTGAAAGCATTCAAAATATTTGATTTGGTCTTATATTAGGACAAAGCACATGAAAAAATGGGAGAACATGGAAAATTTGGAAAGCTTTGGCTTGGCCCCTTTTAGATCTCATAGATATTGGGAGATAATGCTTTCCATTTGAAGACCCTCACTAGAGAGGATGTCCCATTTCCTATCAATGGGAAGCATTTGAAGCATTAATTCTTGGTATGAGTTGTTTTCAGCTCTCCTTTGTAAATAGTTAGTTTAGGTGTTGGTTTCTTTTGGGTTTTCTTTTTGGTTTTTCTTTTTTTTTCTCTAATTTGGCTGGTTTTATTTTCTTTGCTTTCCTTCTTGGTTCTAGTTAGTGTAGGTTTTCTTTAGTTTAGGTTTGGGTTTAGCTTTGTTTTGATTTTCTAATTTTTTGTTCCCTTATTCTCTTTTGGGAGTGTTGTACCTGCATAACAACCATTGCATTATCAATGAATGTTCTAGGTATTTCCATTACAAACTTTAATCATCTATCTAGAATAGGCTGGTGGAAGCCCTTTATTCATTGTCACATGTGCTAAACACTTAAAGTAGATGAGTCCCTAGATTAAGTTAGTTCAAAAAAGTACTCAAGTCTTATACTTACACACACTTAAGAATCCTAAGGTTGTTTAAGGATCCTTATGAGGTGTGGTTATGTGAAAAATCCTATTTATGCTTTAGTGCCACTGTGGTTCTCAACCCTGAGTGTGAACTTCATTATTCATGCATTGAAATAAAAAAAAGAGCAAAAAAAAAGAATATCAAAAAAAGAAAAGAAAACAAAAATATTGAAAAATAAAAAGGAGTGAATTCAACTTATCAAGAGTATTCAAATATATCTAGTGTGGCTATGGATTTCTAGCTGTCACTAGAGCTATGTTTGGGAGAATCACAGTGATAACCTTATTGGGGATATGGATGCCTAACTAGCAGCGAGGATATATCCATGTTACTTTTGAACTTAGAATATTTATGTAACTTGATTTGACTGACCTTGGTCCCTTGCAGTAGCCAAGGGAGGGAAATGAATGCATTTTCACACTCTGGGATTTCAGCACAGGAAGGACCTACTTGTCCATTGGCTTTGAAAATTTGTTTATAGGTGACCTGATGCTAGGACCAAAACTAGAGATCCTGGGTGGTTGATTCTAGTTTGTCATCGAAATGCACTAGAGCATTTCCCTAGCAGGATTCGCCATTTATTGTTCACTCTTTGGACACACACCCCATTAAAAGCAGGGACCCTCTTTTTGTTTGTTTTATTTTCTTGCTTGCTTTAGGATTCTAACCTTTTCCCCTTAAGGGATAGGTTTCTCTATTTTGGTTTTGCTTCACCTGGGAATTCAAGGTCTTATATACACTCAAGGTGTTTTATTTGCAACATCATGGTCATATTCTAGCTCTCAGAAGTCTGCCTTAATCCAAAATTTCAACCTGAAGGCCAAAATTTACTAAGTTTAGGAGAAGTTCAGCAAATCTGAGCTCCCTCGGATTACCCAAAGTCTAATCTGCCTAGAAATTCTTAGCTCCCTCAGATTTCACGAGTCCTTGATGCCTTAGTATTGCCATGCATTTTGAACATCCTTTCAAGCATTTATGGCACGTTAGTGGGTTTTAAATGTGAAACAGGGGAGATATAATTGAAACTCATAATGTATTTCTTGTCATTTTAACATTGTGTGTATTTGAAACTAAAAGAACTTGCTCCCATCTCAAGATCTGACAAAGAATAGAGTGAAGGTGGTGAATCTTGTGTGATTGTTGTGAAATTTCAAGACTTCCATCCAATTCCTTCTTCCTGTGCACCATTCCAAGGTAGGTCATCTTTCATCTCCATGGTAATTTTGATGCATTCCGCACTCGGTGATTGAATTCTTGATCATTACATAAGGGGTTTTAAGTGATTTCATTTTTATTTATTGCTTCATTATCATCATTTAGGTTTTCTCATTGCTCCAAGTGTGTGTGCGATGGATTTTAGTTAAGTGCATTGGTTTGTGTGAGGTACTAGGGTTTTGCAATGTACTCTTTGCTTGTGCTTTTGAGGTAAACATTTAGATCTTAAAGTGTCACTCAGTGTTGAAGTTAGATTTAGAAACCATATTTTCTCTAAATGCCCTAGTTGTGTAAAATTTGACCGATAAAATGAATGATGTTGAAAGATTGCTATGAAGTGTTTAATTTAAATCATCACTAGGGCTTGACATGAATTTAACCTAAAAAATGCTCATGATTTATCTTTTAGCACATGTCAAAGTCCAAACTTAGCCAATTTTGAGCTTCAACAAAACCTCCAAAAATTCTAAGGTAGGTCAGATTGTTTGAGCCTTAATCTACTCAGAGAATTTGGCTCCTCTTGTATTTTCTGAATCCCTGGTGGCTTCAAAATCTTAAAACAAAAGAGTATGGGTAAACTAATGGAAACTTTAACACTTAGTAAATTTTCAAGTTTGACTTGCCTTCAGTAATTGGGAGGTAGCTTAGAATTTCCAAGCCTTAATCTGCTTGGAGAATCCAACCTCCCTCAAAATTTATGAATCCCTCAAGCTTGTAGATCTCTGATGTGTGTGATAAATTAAACTTCGATGCATATGGTCTAGAACATGATCTCAAATCAATGGTGTTATATATGCAGGAGCTTTATTGCATTGAGATCCCCACAAAATGTTTTAGGAATCTTTTGGTTGGTAGTAAGAAGTGCACATTGAATGGGCCACTAGAAAATCAGAGTTGTCTCAGATTACTCGAGGGCTAATCTAGTTGGGGAATCCGCTCTAGGGTGGAATTCTTGAAGTTTATATAATGACTCTAAATCTTGTTTTAATGGTAATTGAGCTTGCAAATGAGGTAATGTGATGTTCTTTGGTGAAATGTTTGTCGTACATGAGCAATTTACATTCTTAATATGTGATTAATTTTTATTTTTTTCTATAATCTAATGATAAAATCTCATTGAGTAAGTAATCTACTTTACATCGCCATTTAGGTTTATATTTTCATTTTGATTTGTATTTAATGGTATCATTTAACATATATTGATAAATCTCATTGAAGGAATGGCATGTATTAATGAGTTATGTTATTATGCATGTGGATGATTATGGTTTTCTCTAACAAATGTAGACAGAGTTGAGCCCTAACAAGACTTCCAAATCAAAAGTTGTAGTAAAACAGTGTAAGAGTTATTGATGAACTCGAGCACTCAGGATCACCTACAAAACCAAGATAAACCTTCCACATGAGAGCAACAAGAGATAGAATGCAGGAATATAGTGCAATAACAAAATGATGTTATATCACACACTAAATGATACAATATGCCTCAACTCTCCCTTGAATTGATTGAGTTAATATGAACTCATCTAGACTAGATAGGAGCTAGACCTGAACTAGATAGGAGGGAGAGGTGAGTGCAGAATATATAGTAGAATATGGGAAAATAATTCCAAGAGGGGTAATAACTCCCAAATAACCAAATTAGGTGGGAGTTATGCCTACTTGGAAAATGCCAAATAGGTGGCATAACCTACTCAAAAAGAGACAGATGAGTGGTTTTGTGAGGTGGCATATAAGGCCAAAAGAGGGTGTGAAACTCAACCACCCAAGTGTGAGTGGGAGCAACACATGTAATTGATGGATCATGCCATGTGTCCTCACATGAACCACATCTCCTATAACCTAAGGTATGCTTAATAATGTGTAGGAAAAATAATATTAAAAAACCTACACAAACACCCCACCTTAAGCATAGCTTAGGTGGGTGAAAGGATGAAAGAATACAAAGATGCAAATATGGGTCCCGGCTACTAGGCCATGTTAGGTACCCATGTACAAAATACTCTCTCACAAATGGAGTAAAGGAGAAAACCCAGTGGGACAAAACTCCTCCCCAAAAGAAAACAAGTTTCCCAACACAAGAAGAATCCCATGCAAGGAACAAGTCCCCTCCAAAATAGAAAGGATAGGAAAGACCATGTAGCCTTCCCCAAAGTAGTCAACTATGCCAATGGTTGAAGCTTTAAGCTGAATGTAGAACATGTTCCACGATCATCGAACAATGTTCTTCCCCTTAGGAAGAAACAAAACCAAAGGTGTATGAAGAATGTCTTCCCATTCCTGAAAGGAATATGAAGGAAGAATGATGAAAATGTATGAAGTCTCTAAACTCTGCTCAGGTGTCTCAATGTTGATGTTGAAAGATGTCACCATCAAATCAAGTGTTCTAGGCCACACTGTAGAAGATGAAAATCCAGAACCTAGTGGAGATGGATGTAGAACAAAATTTGAAGACAAAGATATCTCCTTTGAAGACAAAGGTGCCTCCTCTAAATGTTGCTCAAAAGTATCCTCACTCATGTCAAAATGTGATGAATGATCATGTGGAGAATGAACAAAAGGATCCAAAGGTTCCTCCATAACAACTGAAGAAGAATCAACTTCATCAAAGAGAAGATGGATGTCATGAATAATGTCTCCCAAGTCTGAAATATGAGACTCTATGAACAAACCTGCAATGTCTGTCAAGTAGTCATCTGAAGTAGCTATGTCTGGAAGACAATGTGTATCTTGCTGCGCTGAATCACAAGAAGCCATGAATGTAGCAATGCAAGTATCTTCAGATGCAATAGTAAATGGAGGAGAAGGAATACAAGGCTCAAGAACTGGATCACATGTGAGAATACCCAAGTTTAAGTAGCCAAAGTTCTCCTCAAAATCAAAGCTCACACTAGGAGTGTGATCAACAACCAAAGGATTAGAACCATCATCAGGTGCAAAGTCTAAAAAGCTATACAATCGAGATTCATGATCAACCACCCCAGTAGCAATTATCTCTCTGCTCTCCAAGTCTCTGATGATAACTAAATCAGGTGTGAATTCAACAGTATTCCCTGTTCCACCATGAGTGATTTGATAGATGGAAAGAAGATTGTTTGAAAGATGAGGTACACACAAAACATCATTGAAATTACCATATCCAATATCAACAGATCCTTTCCCAATTACATCCATGTATGTATTATTTCCCATCATAATAGGTGGCATAGCACAAGGCTCAAAAGAAGAGAACATAGACTGTGTAGAAGCCATATGATGAGATGCTCCAGAATCTAGGGGCCATCTCCTTGATCCAAGACCTGTAGAAGCACAAAGAGCTTTACCTTTTGATTTACCTACGCCTGTAGTATGGCCCTTTTCCTTATCAAATTCTGAATTTTTGGAATTAGAAGAAGAAGTTGAATCAACCATTCAAGAAGGCAAATTGATGTTGCTCTTTGCTAAAAGATTCTTCAACTCATCAATTTGTTTTAAGTAACATTGATGTTCATCATGCCTAGATTTCTTGCAATATGCACAAGTGAGCTTCTCCTTCTTAGATGAATCCTCTTTTGAAGAGAATTTAGAGTCTACTTTAGAAGTAGATGAATATTTATCTTAATCTTTCTTTCTATCACCTTGGTTTTGTTGTTTCTTGTTTTGCTTATTAGTGCCTTGTTTTGCAGTCAAGGCTTGAGATTTGGAAGATTTAATAATGACCATTTGAATCAATTTATCTTGCTCCTTTGTGAGATCAGTTGCAAACTCACTTAGAGAAGGCATACTAAATCCTTTTCCTAAGGCTCTTTTCATTGCATGAAATGTAGAAACAAACACTGCATAATTAGGACCAAGTTTTGAAAGAATACTCAAAATCAATTGTGAGTCATCCTTTTTAACTCCACACTACTCTAACTGCAATCTTATGGCATTCAATTTAGTAAAGAAATCCTGAATGGTATCAAAATTGCATGGGCTCAATCCTATGAGCTCGTTCTTCAATGAATGTGCTCTCAAATCATCCTGTTTACCAAAGAGAGTATTCAAAGTATTCCACACTTCATTTGGTGATTTTAAAGACATAATATGAAAGCGTAGATCGGGAGATACAACCATGCATAAGGTGCCAAAAGCTTCATCACACTTATTGAACCATTTAGGCTTATCTTCATCTTCTGTAGGTTCCTTATCAATACCCATTGTTATTCTATACAATTTTAACTTCCTTAAGTGAATTTTCATTTCATTTTTCCACTCAAAGTAATTGTATGGTGTGAGTAGAGGAACCGATTTATCCATTTTAGATTGTTGTAGTAATGTGAGAGAAAAAATGCAAGAAGAACACACATAGACACCCCCCTTTTTCACTCAATAAAGAATCCCCCCCAACAAAAAATTATTTGGCACTTTATAAATTAGTGCGTTTACAATGATGGAGTTGTTTTCCAGAGTTTTTTAAGTGTCCAAAATGGACTCAAATACTGAAAGTATAATTAAATGTCAAAATTATAACTTCAAAATAGCACCAAATTATAGTGCTCAGAAAAATATCAACTTTCAAAAAAATAATCACCTCGATCCAAGGTCATATGTGAAAGTTATATCCATTTGAAGTTTCAAAAATGAGACTTGTCCTTCATATCTGCTGATAAAACTAATTTTCTGGAAAATCCGGATTACTTGAGAAAAAATGGATCACACCACTACAAAGCCTATGAAATTCTACCCCAAATTAAAAAAAATTCTTTGAAAAAAGAGCTCGTATGACTGAATTATGGCCCTCCAAAGCTTGACTACAAAATCAATAATGCAATTGAAGAGGGGGTCTACTAAAATGTTCTGATTTAGTTTCTGCAAAATATGTAACCTGTATGCAGAAAATAGCAACGACCTAGATGGTTTTTTTCTTCTACGAACAAAACCCAGATGGCAGATTTTCTTCAAAATATAAAAAAAAATGTCGATCTAGTGTAAAACAAACGCCTTTAGAAACATAAAACGACCCCAACAACCAAAAAATGACATGAAAAGGTAGAATCAACTACTTAAGACAAGAAAAGGCATGCTGCAACTTACAATACTGATTAAAAAACTCACAAATCTCTCAAATTTGAGAAGGGGCTTACAGATCTGACGCTCTGATACCATGTAAGAGTTATTGATGAACTCGAGCACCCAGGATCACCTACAAATCCAAGATAAACCTTCCACACAAGAGTAGCAAGAGATAGAATGCAGGAATATAGTGCAATAACAAAATGATGTTATATCACACACTAAATGATACAATATGCCTCAACTCTCCCTTGAATTGATTGAGTTAATATGAACTCATCTAGACTAGATAGGAGCTAGACCTGAACTAGATAGGAGGGAGAGGTGAGTGCAAAATATACAATAGAATATGGGAAAATAATTCCAAGAGGGGTAATAACTCCCAAATAACCAAATTAGGTGGGAGTTATGCCTACTTGGAAAATGCCAAATAGGTGGCATAACCTACTCAAAAAGAGACAGATGAGTGGTTTTGTGAGGTGGCATATAAGGCCAAAAGAGGGTGTGAAACTCAACCACCCAAGTGTGAGTGGGAGCAACACATGTAATCGATGGATTATGCCATGTGTCCTCACATGAACCACATCTCCTATAACCTAAGGTATGCTTAATAATGTGTAGGAAAAATAATATTAAAAAACCTACACTAACACCCCCCCTTAAGCATAGCTTAGGTGGGTGAAAGGATGAAAGAATGCAAAGATGAAAATATGGGTCCCGGCTACTAGGCCCCAAAAGAAAACAAGTTTCCCAACACAAAAAGAATCCCATGTAAGGAAGAAGTCCCCTCCAAAATAGAAAGGATAGGAAAGACCATGTAGCCTTCCCCAAAGTAGTCAACTATGCCACTGGTTGAAGCTTGAAGCTGAATGTAGAACATGTTCCATGATCGTCGAACAATGTTCCTCCCCTTAGGAAGAAACAAAACCAAAGGTGTATGAAGAATGTCTTCCCATTCCTGAAAGGAATATGAAGGAAGAATGATGAAAATTTATGAAGTCTCTAAACTCTGCTCAGGTGTCTCAATGTTGATGTTGAAAGATGTCACCATCAAATCAAGTGTTCTAGGCCACACTGTAGAAGATGAAAATCCAGAACCTAGTGGAGATGGATGTAGAACAAAATTTGAAGACAAAGATATCTCCTTTGAAGACAAAGGTGCCTCCTCCAAATGTTGCTCAAAAGTATCCTCACTCATGTCAAAATGTGATGAATGATCATGTGGAGAATGAACAAAAGGATCCAAAGGTTCCTCCATAACAACTGAAGAAGAATCAACTTCATCAAAGAGAAGATGGATGTCATGAATAATGTCTCCCAAGTCTGAAATATGAGACTCTATGAACAAACCTGCAATGTTTGTCAAGTAGTCATCTGAAGTAGCTATGTCTGGAAGATAATGTGTATCTTGCTGCGCTGAATCACAAGAAGCCATGAATGTAGCAATGCAAGTATCTTCAGATGCAATAGTAAATGGAGGAGAAGGAATACAAGGCTCAAGAACTGGATCACATGTGAGAATACCCAAGTTCAAGTAGCCAAAGTTCTCAAAATCAAAGCTCACACTAGGAGTGTGATCAACAACCAAAGGATTAGAACCATCATCAGGTGCAAAGTCTAAAAAGGTATACAATCGAGATTCATGATCAACCACCCCAGTAGCAATTATCTCTCTGCTCTCCAAGTCTCTGATGATAACTAAATCAGGTGTGAATTCAACAGTCTTCCCTGTTCCACCATGAGTGATTTGATAGATGGAAAGAAGATTGTTTGAAAGATGAGGTACACACAAAACATCATTGAAAGTACCATCTCCAATATCAACAGATCCTTTCCCAATTACATCCATGTATGTATTATTTCCCATCATAATAGGTGGCATAGCACAAGGCTCAAAAGAAGAGAACATAGACTGTGTAGAAGCCATATGATGAGATGCTCCAGAATCTAGGAGCCATCTCCTTGATCCAAGACCTGTAGAAGCACAAAGAGCTTTACCTTTTGATTTACCTGCCCCTGTAGTATGGCCCTTTTCCTTATCAAATTCTGAATTTTTGGAATTAGAAGAAGAAGCTGAATCAACCATTCGAGAAGGCAAATTGATGTTGTTCTTTGCTAAAAGATTCTTCAACTCATCAATTTGTTTTAAGTAACATTGATGTTCATCATGCCTAGATTTCTTGCAATATGCACAAGTGAGCTTCTCCTTCTTAGATGAATCCTCTTTTGAAGAGAATTTAGAGTCTACTTTAGAAGTAGATGAATATTTATCTTAATCTTTCTTTCTATCACCTTGGTTTTGTTGTTTCTTGTTTTGCTTATTAGTGCCTTGTTTTGCAGTCAAGGCTTGAGATTTGGAAGATTTAATAATGCCCATTTGAATCAATTTATCTTGCTCCTTTGTGAGATCAGTTGCAAACTCACTTAGAGAAGGCATACTAAATCCTTTTCCTAAGGCTCTTTTCATTGCATGAAATGTAGAAACAAACACTACATAATTAGGACCAAGTTTTGAAAGAATACTCAAAATCAATTGTGAGTCATCCTTTTTAACTCCACACTGCTCTAACTGCAATCTTATGGCATTCAATTTAGTAAAGAAATCCTGAATGGTATCAAAATTGCATGGGCTCAATCCTATGAGCTCGTTCTTCAATGAATGTGCTCTCAAATCATCCTGTTTACCAAAGAGAGTATTCAAAGTATTCCACACTTCATTTGGTGATTTTGAAGACATAATATGAAAGCGTAGATCGGGAGATACAACCATGCATAAGGTGCCAAAAGCTTCATCACACTTATTGAACCATTTAGGCTTATCTTCATCTTCTGTAGGTTCCTTATCAATACCCATTGTTATTCTATACAATTTTAACTTCCTTAAGTGAATTTTCATTTCATTTTTCCACTCAAAGTAATTGTATGGTGTGAGTAGAGGAACCGATTTATCCATTTTAGATTGTTGTAGTAATGTGAGAGAAAAAATGCAAGAAGAACACACATAGACACCCCCCTTTTTCACTCAATAAAGAATCCCCCCCAACAAAAAATTATTTGGCACTTTATAAATTAGTGCGTTTACAATGATGGAGTTGTTTTCCAGAGTTTTTTAAGTGTCCAAAATGGACTCAAATACTGAAAGTATAATTAAATCTCAAAATTAGAACTTCAAAATAGCACCAAAGTATAGTGCTAAAAAAAATATCAACTTTCAAAAAAATAATCACCTCGATCCGAGGTCATATGTGAAAGTTATAGCCATTTGAAGTTTCAAAAATGAGACTTGTCCTTCATATCTGTTGATAAAACTAATTTTCTGGAAAATCCGGATTACTTGAGAAAAAATGGATCACACCACTACAAAGCCTATGAAATTCTACCCCAAATTAAAAAAAAAATTCTTTGAAAAAAGAGCTCGTATGACTGAATTATGGCCCTCCAAAGCTTGACTACAAAATCAATAATGCAATTGAAGAGGGGGTCTACTAAAATGTTCCGATTTAGTTTCTACAAAATATGTAACCTGTATGCAGAAAATAGCAACGACCTAGATGGTTTTTTTCTTCTACGAACAAAACCCAGATGGCAGATTTTCTTCAAAATAAAAAAAAATGTCGATCTAGTGTAAAACAAATGCCTTTAGAAACATAAAACGACCCCAACAACCAAAAAATGACATGAAAAGGTAGAATCAACTACTTAAGACAAGAAAAATGCTGCAACCTACAATAATGATTAAAAAACTCACAAATCTCTCAAATTTGAGAAGGGGCTTACAGATCTGACGCTTTGATACCATGTAAGAGTTATTGATGAACTCGAGCACCCAGGATCACCTACAAAACCAAGATAAACCTTCCACACGAGAGTAGCAAGAGATAGAATGCAGGAATATAGTGCAATAACAAAATGATGTTATATCACACACTAAATGATACAATATGCCTCAACTCTCCCTTGAATTGATTGAGTTAATATGAACTCATCTAGACTAGATAGGAGCTAGACCTGAACTAGATAGGAGGGAGAGGTGAGTGCAGAATATACAGTAGAATATGGGAAAATAATTCCAAGAGGGGTAATAACTCCCAAATAACCAAATTAGGTGGGAGTTATGCCTACTTGGAAAATGCCAAATAGGTGGCATAACCTACTCAAAAAGAGACAGATGAGTGGTTTTGTGAGGTGGCATATAAGGCCAAAAGAGGGTGTGAAACTCAACCACCCAAGTGTGAGTGGGAGCAACACATGTAATCGATGGATTATGCCACGTGTCCTCACATGAACCACATCTCCTATAACCTAAGGTATGCTTAATAATGTGTAGGAAAAATAATATTAAAAAACCTACACTAACATGTTAGTGTAGGATTTTTATTTTCCTTATGTTAGGGAATATTTATTTTTCCTACACATTATTATTTAAGCTTGCTTAGGTTTATTAGATGTGGTAATATGAGGACATGTGGCAAAATACAACAACTACATGTGTCACTCTCTCCCCACACATGGGTAGTTTAGTTACACATCCTCTTTTGGCTTGTTGTGCCACCTCTCATAACCATTATTTTGTATTTACCTAAGTAGTTTATGGGGTAGTTGGGTTTCTCACCCTCTTTTGGTTTTATGTGCCACCTCGCTCTTGTCTTCACTTGAGGAGGTTATGCCACATGTTTTTTCATTTACCAAGTAGGTAAAACCTCCCACCTTTTACGGGTAGTAGGAGTTAATACACCTCTTGGAAGTATTTTCACCACCTTGCCTATATAAGCAAGGCTTCATATGTACTTTGCCATATTCAATTTGGCATTCTTGTATCTTAATGATAGCATAATATTTCTACCATTTCTCTCTTGTGCAAATCATTTTGTCTTGTAGGTGATTTTGGGGTGTTTGAGGAGTTCACCATAAACTTCTTCATGGTATCAGAGCTTCAGTGCTGTAGAATAATTCCCAGATCTGAGGGGTCATCTTGGCATGAAAGTTTGTTGGGTGCAAGTTGGGGTTTGGAGGACCTTGCCATTGAATCCAAGGGTTTTATGCAAGTCATTTTTATTGGAGCCATTTTCATTTTTTCTTTAGAAATATATCTTCCACTAATTTGTAGAAAAAATGATTTCTGCGTTTTGTTCTTAGCTTCAAAATATTTTTGGGTTTTTGTTTCTGTCTACTCATTGTGAACAGATTTTTCAAAAGCAAGATATTTTTGGAAAGTTGATTCCATCCTCTATACAAATTTGAGGTTATTTTTTATAATGGAGGCAGATGTGAACATTTATCAATGCATGCACTATTTTCTTATTTGTGTGCATTAGACTTGCATTTTTGATCTCTACACTTCAGTTCAGTTCCATATCATTTTTCAATCGACTGTTGCTTCATAGATTCCAGAGATGTGCCAGTTTGCAAGTTTCCAGTGTTCCTTGGCATCGGGTCTGCTGTTGCTTCATCATGATTCCGACTTGAGTCCTTGAGTGACTCTAATATGGTTTCTAGCAAATAGAAGTATCTTTCTTTGCTTGCCGCATTCAAGATTCCAGTGTTACTCCATAGTGTACTCCAGTGCTTCTTCTTGCAACAGGTTATCTCTTATGGGGGGGTTGTATGATCTCTCTTTGGATAGAGATTGATTGGATTTGTGATGGATATCATTATTGTATTGTATCTCTCTTTTGGGGAGGAGTTTTGTCCCACTAGGTTTTCTCCTTTTCTCTGTTTGTGAGAGATTTCATTTGCATTACATGTACATGGGTACCTAACATGGCCTAGTAGCCGGGACCCATATTTGCATATTTGTGGCTTTTCACCCACCTAAGCTACACTTAAGGGGGGTGTTAGTGTAGGATTTTTATTTTCCTTATGTTAGGGAATATTTATTTTTCCTACACATTATTATTTAAGCTTGCTTAGGTTTATTAGATGTGGTAATATGAGGACATGTGGCAAAATACAACAACTACATGTGTCACTCTCTCCCCACACATGGGTAGTTTAGTTACACATCCTCTTTTGGCTTGTTGTGCCACCTCTCATAACCATTATTTTGTATTTACCTAAGTAGTTTATGGGGTAGTTGGGTTTCTCACCCTCTTTTGGTTTTATGTGCCACCTCGCTCTTGTCTTCACTTGAGGAGGTTATGCCACATGTTTTGTCATTTACCAAGTAGGTAAAACCTCCCACCTTTTATGGGTAGTAGGAGTTAATGCACCTCTTGGAAGTATTTTCACCACCTTGCCTATATAAGCAAGGCTTCATATGTACTTTTCCTTATTCAATTTGGCATTCTTGTATCTTAATGATAGCATAATATTTCTGCCATTTCTCTCTTGTGGAAGTCATTTTGTCTTGTAGGTGATTTTGGGGTGTTTGAGGAGTTTACCATAAACTTCTTCATGGTATCAGAGCTTCAGTGCTGTAGACTACTTCCCAGATCTGAGGGGTCATCTTGGCATGAAATTTTGTTGGGTGCAAGTTGGGGTTTGGAGGACCTTGCTATTGAATCCAAGGGTTTTATGCAAGTCGTTTTTATTGGAGCCGTTTTCATTTTTTCTTTAGAAATATATCTTCCACTAATTTGTAGAAAAAATGATTTCTGGGTTTTGTTCTTGGCTTCAAAATATTTATGGGTTTTTGTTTTTGTCTACTCATTGTGAATAGATTTTTCAAAAACAAGATATTGTTGGAAAGTTGATTCCATCCTCTATACAAATTTGAGGTTATTTTTTATAATGGAGGTTGATGTGAACATTTATCAATGCATGCACTATTTTCTTATTTGTGTGCATTAGGCTTGCATTATTTGATCTCTACACTTCAGTTTAGTTCTAGATCATTTTTCAATCGACTGTTGCTTCATAGATTCCAGAGATGTGCCAGTTTGCGAGTTTCCAGTGTTCCTTGGCATCGGGTCTGCTGTTGCTTCATCATGATTCTGACTTGAGTCCTTGAGTGACTCTAATATGGTTTCTAGCAAACAGAAGTATCTTTCCTTGCTTGCTGCGTTCAAGATTCCAGTGTTACTCCATAGTGTACTCTAGTGCTTCTTCTTGCAACAGGTATCTCTTATGGGGGGTTGTATGATCTCTCTTTGGATAGAGATTGATTGGATTTGTGATGGATATCATTATTGTATTGTATCTCTCTTTTGGGGAGGAGTTTTGTCCCAATGGGTTTTCTCCTTTTCTCTGTTTGTGAGAGATTTCATTTGCATTACATGTACATGGGTACCTAACATGGCCTAGTAGCCGGGACCCATATTTGCATATTTGTGGCTTTTCACCCACCTAAGCTACACTTAAGGGGGGGTGTTAGTGTAGGATTTTTATTTTCCTTATGTTAGGGAATATTTATTTTTCCTACACATTATTATTTAAGCTTGCTTAGGTTTATTAGATGTGGTAATATGAGGACATGTGGCAAAATACAACAACTACATGTGTCACTCTCTCCCCACACATGGGTAGTTTAGTTACACATCCTCTTTTGGCTTGTTGTGCCACCTCTCATAACCATTATTTTGTATTTACCTAAGTAGTTTATGGGGTAGTTGGGTTTCTCACCCTCTTTTGGTTTTATGTGCCACCTCGCTCTTGTCTTCACTTGAGGAGGTTATGCCACATGTTTTGTCATTTACCAAGTAGGTAAAACCTCCCACCTTTTATGGGTAGTAGGAGTTAATGCACCTCTTGGAAGTATTTTCACCACCTTGCCTATATAAGCAAGGCTTCATATGTACTTTGCCTTATTCAATTTGGCATTCTTGTATCTTAATGATAGCATAATATTTCTGCCATTTCTCTCTTGTGGAAGTCATTTTGTCTTGTAGGTGATTTTGGGGTGTTTGAGGAGTTCACCATAAACTCCTACATGAGCAATTTACATTCTTAATATGTGATTAATTTTTATTCTTTTTCTATAATCTAATGATAAAATCTCATTGAGTAAGTAATCTACTTTACATTACCATTTAGGTTTATATTTTCATTTTGATTTGTATTTAATGGTATCATTTAGCATATATTGATAAATCTCATTGAAGGAATGGCATGTATTAATGAGTTATGTTATTATGCATGTGGATGATTATGGTTTTCTCTAACAAATGCAGACAGAGTTGAGCCCTAACAAGACTTCCAAATCAAAAGTTGTAGTAAAACAGGAGGTGAGGAAGAGAGTTGAAAGAATTAAGTATGATTTCAAAGATACATGGCCAAAATCAAGGATTTCTTCTACTTGGGCCAAGGTTGCACATGGGGCATGGGGACTATGATGATTTTCAACAAATAATTTTTGATAGTCCACCCACCCAACTGGCTCAGATTATCACTCACACTAGCCTAGCCCAAGTAGTGGGGTTCCCACCTACTCAATTGTTCCTTGAATTGGTTTTGGAGTGTGCAAGGCACTATGACTTTGACATGAGAATCATAGTTGGACCACAAGGTAGAGTCATGGCCAACCTCACTGGAGATTCCATAGAAAAATTGTTTAACATTGCTTCACATCACAAACTCACTAAGGAAATAAATGTTGTCAAGGCAATAAAGTTATATGATGAGGATGCCAACAGAGCTTTGGACATGATGAGTAGTTCTTGGATACTGAAGCCTTAACCACATTATTCCAAACTACCCATGCATCTACATAGAAGTGATTTCAAGCTTGAGTACCATGATGTCATAACTCTCTTGGGAAAAATCATGTGAATAGAAGAGGCTCACATCTTCCACACTTGGATGTTTTATCCTATTACACAAATTATGTGTGGAAAGCATTACCATTGCACTAGGATCCTAAGAAACATCTTGGACATGCAACTAAGGAGTGTGTAGGATGCTTGCAGGTTCACAATGACCTCATACCTTGTATATATGTTGGCAAGAAAAACTAGGTACAAATTTTTCAATTGCAAAGGAACCTTGGGAAAGGATAGGATATGGGACATCTACCCACAATTACAGTACAAGACAAAAACTAGAAGAGAGAAAATGATGCATTATTTATATATATTCCCAAGTTTCTATAAGATTCCCTACCTGTTAGAATTTCTTCTGATGCAATGGACTTGATCAAGCAATATGGGTAGTGGTTTAGTCAATTCCAAAGATTCACATATATCAAGATATAAGGTTCTCCTATTGTCCCTCTCAGATTACCAAGATACCCAACCAATAAACTCATACTCTTGAAGTTGACAAAGCAAATGGTAGCATTTGAGGAAATCTTATAGAAATAATTGCATAAGAAAGGATTAGGGGAAGAATTCCCATAGAGAATTGGAACCCTAGAGCTATGTCCCTCCATTCAAAGTGCTCAATATTTTGAGAAGGAGATGGCACAATTTGAGCTATATTCCCACAATAATAAGGGATAAATCTGATCTTTATTGCAAACCTCTTAAGCAAGATAACAGAGAATTTAGGTACAAGGATCATATTTAGGATTATTTGACCAATTGCCATGACGAGTTTGAAGTTATCAGGATAATATTTTCTACTCTACCCCTCAATTTGGTAAGGCTTTATAGGGTAAATGAGGTACTAGACCAACTTTAGGATGATGAAGTAGATCTAATTTAACACCTTGATTATGTGCCTTATAAGAACATACCTCTACCTTTGGTGAACTGATCAAAAGAAGAAGTGATCAACTTAGACCAAGTAATAGAGGCAGTAAGGAAATACTCAAGTCTGTGGGTCAAACACAAAGTGCTAGAACTAGAAGTAGAAGGTACCAAGTTCACCTATGACCTAATGGGAGATCTAGAATCCTAATGTAAAGAGGAAGTAGAAGTTGATAAGGGTGACATCACTAAGCCCCATGATGGAGATGGTCAAGAGGTGAACAAACCCCTTACACTGAAAAGGAAAACAAGGATTCAAACATAGGCCAAGCATGTTGAGGAGCAATATACTAAAAAAAGAAGTCTCCTAGGGCTGGTACTACAAATGAAGAAGGAGAAACTTCACAACTAGCCAGGAAAGGGAAATTGGTCATAGAAGGAAAAAAAGGTATTCAAGGCTAGGAAGAAGAACACTACCACTGATGCCCCCACTTCAACCAAGGTTGTGGATATAGAAAGTTTAGGAGAGAAACCTCAATTTTATGTTAGGATAAATTCTTCAAAGCATAAGACATACCTAGTAATAGAGGTTAAGAATGATGAAAAGGAGGTGTACATTTAAGAGGCAACTATAGATGATAATGCAAAGAGAGGAACTAGAGGAAATAATTCTCCTCCATCTCCTCTTCACAATACACTCATCCTAGAGGAAGCAATTAATAAGGAGGGTAATATATCAAAAGATCCTAGGACATATGAATCTGAAGATGAAGAGATCTCTACTCCCAGAAGTGGGGAATGGAGAAAATTCATGGAAGAAATTAGGAAATCAAACTCTGGAGCATAGAGCAATAATGTTGAATCAAAAGTGACTCAAGAGATGCAAAACAAAATCTCTAGAAAAGGAAATCATAAATGAGCAAGGAGATTAGCAAGAAACAATGAAGAATGTAGAAGAAATTGGTGATAGTCCAACTCATGACAAGACTAAACAAGAGGTTCCTTCTACTGATATAGAAACAAAGCATCCTGCTTTACTAGATTGGCTAGAAAAGAGGCTTACCAAGAAGCTAATTATAGTTCAAGAGGAGACTCCCAGTTGGGATAAACTTTTAGAGTGATGGGGACAACCCAAACAAAGGAAAAGAGCCTAGACTATTTCAAAATTCTCGAGGGATGAATTCAACAACAAAATTATTCATGTAGTTGTTCCTACAGAGACTAAGTACAAAGATGAAGTAAGGCCCATAGATTACAAGGTACAAACAATTAATCTAGGACCATCTACTAAGGAACAAGAGAAAGAAGATTCCTAGGAATCATCCTAGGCTATTTTGAGAAGGAAAGACAAGGAAATTGAGAAGGAGAAGTTGCAAAGAAAACTTAATGATGTGTATAAGTATTTTCAACATTTGATGAAGCCTTTGCAAACAACTAGCAATGAATTCTCTTCAATTTTAGGACTACTACCAAAAGAAGTTTTCTTAGAAATTGAACGGTTGAAGTCCTCAGTCCACAACACTTAGATATGGCATCATGATGTCAATAAAAGAGGTGATGAGTCCATTGAATAGACTTTTAACATCCATGCCAAAGTTATTGGATTCCTAGAAGATACTTCTTAATTTTTTGCTAACTATAACAAAGTTGATGAATCAATTGTTGAGGAGTTGAAGAATATTTTATAGGTTCCAAAAGAAGAATTAGCTCAAATGAACATCTTTACTTCTAATGATATTGGGAAGGTGATAGAATGGATGGAAGTGTGGAATTATAGGAAGGAATTTCTCTCTAAGGAACTAAAGAAAATAATGAAGCTACAAGGAAAGATGAAGGAGATATTTGATAATTGTATCACCTTTTTGGAAATCATGATTGGGAGAGGAGAATTTGGGAAAAACAATATGAATATCAATAGATTGTAGGCATGGTGGCATGAAATTTATGCTCCATTTGATAGTGATCCCATTGCAAAAGACCATTTAGAAGATGCAACTATCTATATTTCTAAGCTAGACAAATGTCATGAATTCCAATTTGAATGGAATAAAATGATTCCCAAATATGTTGATGAGTTGAAAACTCATAAATTAAGAATAAAGTTTCTTCCAACTCTAGATCCAGCTGACATGAAAGAAATATTGGAAAAATTTAAAGAACTCTCTAGTAGATTGGAAGCCAATAAGGAAGGAGAATAGCCAAATTGGAGCAACCTAGGGGAAAGTGCAAGTCACATGACTTTACAGCCAGGAGGAGTGACCTAGAATTTTGTGCCAAGAAGGAAATATTTCTAGAAGGGCCTAGAACAACCTAGAACTTATTTGAAATATGAAATGTAATCTTATTTTATAAAAAACTCTCTAGGCTGACCTGTCTGGCCGACCTAATTTTTGTAACCCTAATTCTAGGCCAACGTAATTTGATTTCGCTATAAATTGAGGCCTCAACTTCATTTGTAAGGGTTAGACATAGTTGAGATAGCTAGAACTGAGAAAGGAGTTAGAATTTTTTGAGAGCAAGTGATTTGATATTGTGGATACATGAATTGTTGCAAATTTGGGTGAATTCAATACAAGACATTATGCTTTGGTCTTCTTTCGTGTATTATTCACTTCTGCATGGTTCTTGTTATCTAGATCTTTTAAAATTGCTTTGAAGTTATTGTTGCATGTTATATTGAAGGTTTTGATGTGATGTAATTGTGTTGATAATTCAATATTTGAAGTGTTTGAGTAATCCTTGGTCCATACTTTTGGTTGCTTGATGATTGCAAGTTGTTGTGCAGAGTAAGCCTAGACCTTTATATTGTGTGTTGAGTTCAATTGTGGGTATTTATTCATTTTAGTTATAAAATAAGGTTTATTTGTGTGAATGCTCCATGATTTGAAAATATTGATTCCCTTAGAAGGTTGCACTATTTCTATGAGATTGTAGGTTTAACCTTGGTTTAGTAGGAATTGGTTTTGAAGGATTGGTCCACTTTGAATGTTTTATTATTTGCACAGTTGATCTTAGGTGTTAGTTTTAGAAACCTCTCTTAACCCTTTATCTATTGTTATTTCTTTTAAATTTGAGTTAGTTTGGGATTACAAAAGCATCAAAATCTTATAAGATCCGATATTAGAGACCTGATATTAGAGACCTTGGGGTTATCTCTTGAGGCTTGCTGATAGAGATTTACCTTTCAAGAGAGATAGAATATCATATTTTGTCTGAGTTGTTGCTGTGTAGAAAACACCATCAATAGCGTACCACATGATAGAGCATGAAAAAACATGAAGAATGGATTTTGAACTGAGGAAAATAGGCACATGGGTTGGAAATGGCAGCCCTCAGAAGAAAAGGGGAAAAATGGATTAAAAAAGGTTAATTAAATGGTAAAAATTACCTAAAAATTAAAAGGCTAAGTAGGGTCAAAAATGAAAATTATAAATAGTAAATTTGAAAATTCACTATTCACCTATTTTCATTTGCACACTTGTGATCACATGATTGGACGAGAGAGAGAGAGAGAGAGAGAGAGAGAGAGAGAGAGAGAGAGAGAGAGAGAGAGAGAGAGAGAGAGAGAGAGAGAGAGAGAGAGAGAGAGTTATTGTGACTATTGATAGAATGAGTGATGTGGATGGTGATGAAAAGTTGATCCACCAAGGAGAGGAGGTACAGGAATTCTACTATGAGTGAGTGGTACCCCACTAGCTAGGTCCCAAATCCCAACTTGTGATTTCATTTGAATTATAGCACATGTTTAATTTATGGGTGGGGTAGCTAGGAAATTGAATTCACCACAAAAGGATAGATTCACCCTTCTAGCTAAGTGCATTCACCTATCTAGAAAATTAGCGAGGGAAGGGGTGGACGCATGCACCATAGGGGCATACACGTTGCAAGAGGGGTGATTTCCAAATCAAATCTCTTAGGAAAGGGCGAACCTACACAATGTAAGGGTGGGGGAAAACATAATAGGCAATTGTGAAATTACGAAAAAGGGAAAAGGAAAGATGTGAATTAACCCAAGAGGGGAACATGAAAATGCAAATCTGACCAAAAGAAAAATAGGAAGATGTGAGTCTTCTCATTGGGGACAGAGGAAAATTTGAATTCGTCACTTGGGTAGAAAAGACACAGGGGTGAATGTGAAATCACCCATGAGGGAAAAATGGGTGAACACAAGTTTTCCTATGGGGAGAAAAAGGGTGAATATGTACCCAAAAAAGAAAGGGGAGAGGACACCTATAAAATAGGTGAACCCATGGAAAGAAAACATAGGGGTGAATGTGTAAGCTAGAAAAGAAAATGCACTGGAAATGGGAATAGGAGAACCTACCTTACACAGAGGTGAACTCACCAAACCAAGGTAGTGATGAAAAAGACAAGATAGCAATGGAATGTTAGAAAATCTGAGAGAATGGTTGCCATGGATGTAGAGTTTGAGACTTTTAGGACATGGGAGAGGCACTCGGTCATCCTAGGGGTGAAACTAGAGGCGATGACTAAGGAGGACCATGTGGCATTAGACAAAGTGGGATTACTACACATGTTGGGATACCCCAATATCAGAGTGCACAGAGCTCTGTTGATAGAACTAATGGAGTAATGGAGCTCTAAGATGTTGACATTCTATCTCCTGATAGGGGAGATGATGGTGACCCTGGAGGATGTATGTTGGATCTTGCGATTGCCAATCTGAGGTCACCTAACCAATGTAGCATCCTAGAGATTTGTGGATAGGAGTGTACATGAAGTATTTAGACCAATCAACCTTTCCATCTAAGGGAAGGAGTTAGATATTGATGCGTGCTTGGGATAGAGACAATAGTTCTACTATTGTACCTCTATGGACTCATTAGCAAGATCCTCCTTCCTAATAAGAGTGGTCATTTCTTCAGCCTTAAGATGATTGAGGTTTTTTAGCATATTGTTGAGAGGAGAGAGGGAGTCTTTGTAAGGGGGCATGTGTACTAGCCCAGTTGTACTGAGATTTGCATGTGGTATGCTACAGGTGAGCCCTCAACATCACTCATATGACATTGCTTCATGTATGGGTTAGGGAGCATATTAGAGTGGCATGTCTAGACATTATGTTTTTTGGAGCCTAGGATGAGACACTACTGGTGGCATATTGGTGGGGATCAGAGTATGGTTGGAGGTTACGTTACTAGGAGGTAGGGAACTTGGAGGAGTGGCAGCTGAGGTTGGATGGGATGGTGGATGGAGATTTTATGGATGGAGGGATGATGACAGGAAATGGAGGGGGTATCTATTCTCACGGTGTTATTTTATTGGTCAAGACCCCTTTATCATAGAGCTACACAGACTTGATAGGGTTATTCAGTAGTACAAAATGTAGCAGGGAATTCCTAGAGGAACCCAGATGTTTAGACAGATAAGTCAGGAGTTAGTAGCAATATGGGGAGAGAGGCTGACAATCGATAGAGGGGAGGACCAGATGATGCAAGCACAATATTGTGGTATGTTGCATGGTGGTCCTAGCATACACTTGATAGGATTACCATAGTGCACCCAATCATAGGTGCCTTTGGTTTTGGATCAGACGATGAGCGGGAGTAGGCAAGGCCACAAAGGAGGAGGGTTGGAAGAAAAAGGAGAGAGGGGAAGGTAGAGATGGAGGAGGTAGGGGGAGAGGGGGTGGTGATGGATCTTGAAACCCCTATAGTACACATATTTTCCATGGTACCATATGTACCACCACCACCAAAGGACCCAACAGTTCTACTGATAGGAGCCCTACCTAGACTATAGATTGCAAAGAAAAAATTGTAGGTGTCAGAGGTAGACATGGATAGGCCCCAAAAAGAGGTGGGGAGGCTACATGGGGAGGTACAACACCTATAGGGTTCAATAGAGGCCATGTAGAGAGAGGGAGATAAGGATTTCTTGAGCCTAGCAAATGAGAAAGGGAGGTGGTTACTAGAGACATAGACCGAGCAAGATGATTTGTAGAGGATGATAGGGGATATGCAAGGGGGATTAGAGGATATGCGAGAGAGGCTTAATACCATGGTGGTTGCTATCAAGAAGGTAGGGTTATTATTGGAGAGGGTAGAGGTAGTAGAGGCCCAGCTGTAGAGCTTGCAGAGCAAGAGGGATGAGGCCGTTAGGAGGAGGGGACAACTGGAGGTGTAGGTGGAGTAGATGATGCTAGCTGAGGAGGCTTGGGAGCAAGAGAGGTAGAGTATCACTCAACAAAGGGATAGATACTCGATGGAGAAGGATGTGGGTAGGGAATATGTGGTAGGAGAGGTTGATGCTAGGATTGCAAAATCATATTATATTCTGGAATACTATTAGGCTATTCCAGATCTAAAAAAGAGGGTGCCACCCTACATTAGAGCAGTGGTACAAGCACCAACTCCCACCCGATCAACACAAACTCGCACTAGAGGATACAATGACTATAGAGAGACCCCTCCTCATGGTCGAGGATGAGGTTCAGACTCCCCTTAGAGATCAGACAATGTAGCAATGGGTAGAAGGTGTGGATACATGATTCCCATTTTTTACAAATGTAGGGGGATGTTTTATATGGAAGAGACTATGAATGCTTTTGCACATATTGGGAAGATTCATTCATTCATTCTCTATTGATTATTGATTCATGATACCATGATGTGTCAGATGTAGTTATCTATATTTGATTAGTTAACTACAGTTGTACTTTTATTTGATGGATTGGATAGACATTTATGGACTCTATGATGGACTATTATTATGGATTTCATGGACTTTGCATTATAGACTTTGGATGGACTATATGATAGACACTATTTTTTTTGATATGTATATGCTATGTGATGGAAATTGATGCAAGATGGATGATTCCTATATGATGTTATGGATTTTTATTATGTTCATGTGTATGATTATGATTATGGTGTATATATGTGATTACGATGGTGTATGATTATTTTTATGTGGATGCTATGGATTACATGCATTATGTCTAACGCTATTGGACACAAGATGTGATGTGATATGATTTATGATTTGATGTATTCTATGGACATGATACTAATGGTGTGTGATGTGGGTGGCGACATTATTGTGATTTTTAATGTATGCATATGAGATAAGACATGATGATTAATTATGTATGCATGAGATGACATGAAAAGGAAACGTAATGCAATGGATGAAAATATATGTTGTATGCATATGTGAACATATTGTGGATATATGTGATGAATTTAATGCAATGCAATGTATGCAGTGAAATGAATGAATATGTTTAGTATAATAACTCTAAACAACATAAAATGATAATGAAAATGAACTTAAGATGATTAGACTAACATATCTATATTAATATAAACAACTTAAGATGATAATGAAAATGAAATGAACTTATGTTGCTTAGACTAATAGATCTATATTAATCTAAAATACTTAAGATGATATTGAAAATGATAATGTAATGGATAATGATTTGATATCAAATGAACTTAACATGCTTACACTAACATATCTATATTAATGTAAAAAACTTAAGATGATAATGAAAATAATAATGCAATGGATAATGAAATGATATGAAATGAACTTAAGATGCTTAGACTAGCAGATCTATATTACTCTAAACAACTTAAGATGATAATTAAAATCATAATGCAATGGATAATGAAATGATATGAAATGAAATTGAGATGCTTAGACTAACAGATCTATATTAATCTAAACAACTTAAGATGATAATGAAAATGATAATGCAATGGAAAATGAACCTAAGTGAATAATGACAGGTATGTTAATGTAGTGCATAGTGAGATGAATGATGATGGGTGTGATAATGCACCTATCAGAAACCATAGGAAGATTAGATGGAATAAGAACATTTACACAACCAATAATCACTAACCATAGGTTAGGGGAAGAATTGGATGGGGATAGATGCAATATAATGGGATGATAAATGAAATGTAGACCTGTAGACATGTCAAATTTACATCATGCATAATCATATTCCATTCATCCAATAAATCAGGACTTTATTTAAATCAAATCCAAATCATACATTTTCCACCATTTTCTGGATTTAAATAAATCATAATATCAAAGTCTTGAAAGTCAAATCAATTAATCAGCATTTAATCAGCATGATCATCATTAAATTAATCTAATCCTAATCTAAGGCTAATCCCATCCCACTTGCACAATAAATCAATTTTATTGATTTATTAAAACAATCATTTTCCCTCAACCATGACAAGTCAAACAGGGCATTTATTGCTGTTTTTCCTTGTCCCCCTCTCAGCATTTATGGCAAAATTTGAATTCAAAAGTTCCCCCTCTTGGGCACTCTTCCCAAATCTTGCACACACATCAACTAATCACATGATGACAAGTGTCCTCAACTCATTGGCTTGTTTTTGATCCCACATTGCTCTCTCATATGCATTCTTTCAACTTGATAATCTATAAATGAGAGGCTTCAACATTGAGCAAATCCTTCACAATCTTCACAATCTTCACAATCCTTCACAATCTTCACAATCTTCACAATCTTCACAATCCTTCACAATCTTCACAATCTTCACAATCTTCACAATCCTTCACAATCTCCACAATTTGATGCAAGGTCATTCTCTTTGAGAACTTATCTTGTCCATTTATCATCTCCATCTTCATAGCATTTCATCATCTTGAGCTTTTTATCAAGGATTGGGAAAGGGTCACTAGCACATGTGACACCAATCCAACTATGGAATAGATATGTATCTTGTTTCTTTCATGCTTTCAATTTAGTTTGATTTGCTATCATGTTTAGGAAGCATTTTGCATTATTTCATAGGAGTATTTTGATGAATTTGTAAGTCATTAATCCATGCTTGAGGTTTAGTGTTTGCAGATTTAAAAAAATGCTCACATAAATGGCGCTAGAGGGAGGGCTTTTAGTTTTAAAAGTTTTTAAGTCATTGCATTCTGGTTTTAGCAATCCACTTTAAGCCTTTTGAAATCTATTTTTGCGCAGGACCAGCAATCATTGCATTTCATTTAAATTTATCTTTACACCTGCCAAACACATTGGCTTAAGAGCTTTTAAGAGTGTTGTTGCTAGTCTTTGAAGCTTACGTCTTTTACTTTGAATCTTCATCTGCCAAATACGTATGCTTTAAAAGTTTCTATGACTGTAGAATACGGCTCTACACCTGCTAGTTGTGTTGATTATTATAAACATTAAATTGGGTAGAAATTGGTTTTGCACCTGCTAATTGCATTTGCTTGTAGGTTTCTAAAGCCTTTTCAACCAATCCACTTTGTGCATATCACGCAATCACTGCATTTCAGGAGGCCGCAGTTCTTTAAACTGCTAAGACAATCGCGGGATTTCTTTCTTTAAAAGCTATTCTGTCAGACTGTTCACATGGCTTGTCTGCGCTTTAATAAGTTAATCAAGGCTAGGCAGATGCCCATTCAAAACCTGACCATACCAGTTCTGTTTTGCTTTTAATATATTATGTATAAATCACACTGCCAGTCTATCAGATTAATGTCCCACCATGCTCTTGATTATTTTGCAGGTAATTATGAAGGCTCATATGCTTCAAGAAGAGCAAGTACAGAGTCAGAGAACTGAACAGAAAGATACATTGGAGGCTACTTAAGGGCGCGTTTCCTCAAGTCTGCTGTGCGCTGGTCACCATCATACAGCTATTCAGCCTTTAGTTCTTTAAGCTGTCGCATTTCTCTTTACCATACACTGGATCTTTTATCAGCTAAGAAGTGTTTGATTCTTTTTTTATGCATACTTACAAGCGCGTAGACATTTGCTAAACCTTGTGTATTACTCCAAGTTAGCAAAGAATATTACCTGTTGGATATTTCAATATTTCCAAAGATTTGACAGTGAAATCTCATTTCTGTTCGTCCTTTTCTAGTATCAGGTTGACCTCCACGCACTGACTTGCAGCCTGTTCATTGTTACATGATGGCAGATGAAAAGGGAAAACATAACATTTTACCTACCAAAAGCATAAATTTGAAAATCTCTTCAATGATATAGAGCACGGTTTTGTTTTTTCTTGTTTTACCTGCCATCTGCACACTGTTAGTTACTTAAATGTCACTATGCACGTCCTTGCTGGTGCTTCATATCTTGTCAGAACGAGAACTCTCTCCACTGAATGGCGTGTAAATCAGGAACAAGCGTCCAAAGCAAAAGCGTGTATTTTACATTCTTAGCTCATCGTATTTATTTCATAGGCAGTGATAGTAAACTTGCAAATATTTCCTGTTGACTCTTGCTCATTTCATTAATATCATTGTCAGAGAACATCTGCGCGCCAAGAAGGGATACTTTTTAAATAAAGAGTGGTCACACTCATACAATGGTTGCTTTTTATCTTGTGCCAGATATTCAGTGTTTAGGAATTTACTTACAAATGATCTGATGTGACAGGTATCAACCCTTAAGTATGACAGTAAGAAAACCGATCACTGAATTTTACCTTTCAATGAAAACGTGGGTGGACAAGGTAAATTGGAATTGACTTAATCATGCAGAGAATGGACTGGATTGCTTGTCTTTATGACTTAACATGCACTGTCTTTATATGGAAAGGTAAGTCAGCTATTGTATAGTACCAAAAGCTAATTCGCTGAAGTTTTAAAGCCATTTCCTGTACTCGCCAAGCTCTCTGTTTCTAAGCGATGGTCTTACACAGCCCAAATGAATTAGTTTAAAAGCCTTTAACATTAGGGGAGCAGCTGTAATACATTGATTTAAAAGTTTCAAAGGAAAATCTTTGCAGAGGCTATCTTGTTGAATGCGGAAAACCTCAGCCAATGTTTTCTTCCTTTGTTGGTTTCTGTTGTAAGCTAGGAAAGAGTAAGTCTGGGAGCTTGGTTTTCATATGAAGATACGTTCAAAACTGGTATATCTGCTCAAATCTTGGGCTGACTAGTGAAACATTGAAGCATAGAGGAAGTCCAAATGATTGAAAGCTGCAAAAGTGTTGGGAGAAGTTGATATAATCTATCTTAAGTATCTTAAAATGCAGATTTTCTTCATTTCTTTGCTTGTCCATGTTTAAATTACTATAAAAATTGCTTGTCTGCATTGACTTTTGACCAAACATCTTACCCAAAAGACTTTAATATCATAAAAGGATGGTGACTTATTTGTCTAAAATTGAGTCTTTATCATTTGAAAATAACTTTTTCATTGGAATGCATTAATCTTTGTCATTTTGTTAGCCTAAAATCATTGAGTCTTTATTTTTTGTTCTTTCATTTGAAATCAATAATGAACTTAATATTTTGATCCTCACATGTTTGCTTTTTTGTTTAATAGGTACAAAAGCAAACGAAGGTACAAGCGAAGGTACAAACGAACAAAGGCGAAAAGATGCAAAGCAAAAGAGGAGGAGGATTCTTGTTTGAAAACACAATGTGTTTTTTAACACTTTGATTTTTTGATCAATACTACTTCACGAAAGGAGGGAAATGTTTTTTTGAAAACACAATGTGTTCTTTAACACTTTAAGTGTTTATTCAACACTACACGAAATTGTTTTCCTTTTCGTTTTAGAACATTAGTTTTCAATTGGGGCTAAAACGAACAATTTCATTTTCATTGCAAAGGGCTTAAAACGAACCTTAGAACACACTTACTAGATTTCGTTTTGGGTTAAAAAATTGAACAAGCAATCCTCATATTTCATTTGGTGCTTAAAATGAATTCACAATTGCTTTGAAGGGTGTAAAACGAACAAGTGTTTGATTTGTGTGATTGTCTTTTGAGTACGTATCCTCTCCCCTTGCGCTTCGTGCGATCTAGGGTGCAAGAGAAATACTCAAAATACATTTTATTGCTTTAAAACACTTCATTTTGGGCTTAAAAATTGAACATCTTGTGCGAGTGTGAGTAGGGGCATTTTCGCGTACATTCTCGTTCTTTGTGCCATCAAAGATCGATCGAGTTACGGATTGTGTCTTTGCTCACTTTTGTTTATCTTAGAGGGCCTGCCTTGGGGAAAAAGTACTCACCCAAGCGACGACTCAACCGGTAACACTCTAAAGCCAAGAGTATTTCCAGGGATATAAATGAGGATTTTGGCGCCATAATCACGCGGTTGGCTCCGACAAGATGGATCCGAAAGGGGACTCTTGCCACGTTGGGTCAACTCCTACGAACGGAAAGTCCTTACTAGAACCTATGTGTTAGAATTTTCCAAAATCCTTAATCGTTTGTTGGTGCAAACGGTGGATTCGAAGCCGCCCTAATTTTACGGCTTTTAGTAGAGATGGAAAGCATGCCATGGGAGTTTCATGGGTGTTGATGCTTGGCGCCCGTATAAGTGAGTGCCGTGGAGGGCCAGGGGTCAAACATCTAACCATCCGCTAAAGTAAGGCGTAGCTGGACTTGTCCAAGTGGGGACTCAACAAACATTGTCTATCATCCATAGGGCTTGTAATTATTCTTTGTTTGAAAACACGTGTATTCGAAAACATTTTGCAAACAAACATTCAACATGATTCTCAAATTTTCAAACCCTCTTGAAGACAAATATCATTGACTCAATCCATATGCTATTGCTTTCCCTTGGGATTCACGTCCTTAGAGGTTCCTAAGCATTGGATTATACCTCAATTTGTCTTTTTGAGTAAACAATAGGAAAACCCTTGCCTTAAGTTCATTGAATTTCCACATAAAATATCTTGTGGGGTTTAAGGAAATTAAGACATTGGTACATCTTAGTTTGAAACTTTAATCAAGAGAGTGTTTTTTGTAAAAAGAACTCATTAAGCAAAGATAAGAAATTGGACCCCACACATGTGCTTGATATCTCTTGGTCATATTGGTCTTTTGATTGCTCTTAGAGAAAAGTGTGTTCTTCAATACCTTGGCCTAGTAAACAAAGTCTCTCTAAGTCTCTTAGGATCATCAAAACTTTCATCTATCTTCCAAAACATTCATCAATCCATCTCACCAAAACAACTTTAGATCTTTGCAAACACCATTCTAGACTTGGGTACATCCTTAAACCAAATCAAAGTCAATTGTTTAATTAGGTGTGTGGGAATACATCCTTTCTCATACATCTAATTGAATTAGCAAACCTTTTGAACAAGTTCATCCTAAAGATAACATCCAACATCTTAGGGTTTACAAGTTCACTATCCAAGTCAAACAATCAAAATCAAAATCCCTAAGTCTAGCATTGATACAAAATCCCTAAACATTCAACACTCATATCATTCACCTTTCATCCTTCATCTCGTCATTGATCCTAAGAACCTTAGAGGTCACTTTCATAACAAAGTCAAAACACAAGAAGAACATGGAATATAAACTTGATCCATACATCTTGGGTAATCCAAATCAGTTGAATCTTCAAAGCCTTGCAATGCCTATCAATTATCAAAATCCATGCATAGGATCATTTCCTTCGACAAATGTCAATGGTACAACAAGTGTGGGTATGCCCAATCTGAATTTTGGAACACATCTCCCCATGATAGATTTCAATCAAAGTCCAAACTTACAAGTCTATCCTCCAAACAATCAATACATGAGTCTTCAAACGAGCAACATCATTCCACCAAATCCCTACAAACCAAATGTGGATGTACCAAATGCATTTTTTCGAAACATGAATCCTAACTCGGAAACCTTTGGAAAAATGATTCCCAATACCAACATTGTTCATCCTATCATGCCAAATCAGAACATTATCCAAAGTCAATTTTCCCATAATCCCATTCAAAAATCGCAAGCATGCATGCCAAAACTACTTGAACACAAGCCAAATCAACTATCTCAAGTGAGTCAAAATCAAAATCAAGAACAAATTTGGCGAGATCAAATTGCAGAACTTTCCAAAACAGTTGAGGCATTGCGCCAAGGGAAATCTCCACCACCATTACCTACATCATTCCTTGGTTTAGGGCTTCCCCCTTTACCTAGCACCAATCAATCCACCCAAATCAATCCACATAACATCAATCAAACCATCACGACAAATCCTTTGAATATACCATCGACATCACACCAATGGATGGTATCTAATCAAACAACAACATTGATCCCAAATCAAAATACGGTCTCCCAAGGGCCTATCACCTCGGTCAATCCAACCATCACTATCCCTTCAATCATTCCAAACACCACTATCACTCCCATCACATCTCAACCCCTCACTACCATGATCGCTCCGAGCGTATCTCAAACACTTGTCACTACATCCAACACAATTTCAATCCCACCACCACCACCATTGCGACTAAGCCAAGTAAGCAATTACAATGCTTCATTCAAAGCATACCAACAATTGCTCCAACAATATGAAACAATTCGGCAAGCGCCTATAGCCACGCACGCTTCTCAAGCTTCACAGCAAAATCAAGCTCAAACATCGCTGCAACAACAACAAGCAACACAAGCTCAACAAGTGCAACAATCCTTTCAAGTTTCCCAAGCCTCTCAAGCTACCCAACCAACACGAGCACAAACACAAAAGATGACAACTATTGAAAACAAGGATCAAGATCAATCTATCACTGAGCACACGTTTACTTCATCCAATGATCAAATCGACATATGTCAAGAGTCACTTTTGAATCACGATCAAAATCCACCAACAAAACTCGACAATGAGCCAATTCAAGAAATATCAACATCGTTTGACCCTATGGTCAAAGACATTGAAAATCCCTCCACCGCAATTGTTGAAAACAATGATCAAAACTTCTCCATCGAGGAGCACATTGAGGATGTATCTACACAATCCGATAATCAACTCACCATACATCAAGAGCCACTTTTTAGTGATCTCTTTCAAGGAGTGTTAGGACTATTTGATCCAATTGACATAATGCATGATTCGTTGACCAATGATATTGAAAATGTCTCTACCTTATGAGTTAGAGGACATATCTCAAGAAGTTATTCCAAAGCAAGATCAAAATCTTTCACTAAAGTCTAGCAATGGTCTTTTCAAAACATGTTGATCCCCTTTGACCTCATGGCTACAGATGCTGAAGGAACCTTGAACTTGACCATGCCTAATGTCAACATCCAAAAGTCCTTTGTAAGAAATCCATCCTTTGAAGCTGCCCCATGTCAAGAACTTGATCCAAAGCATGTCAAAAGCAACTCCGAAATTAATCAGATCAAGAATTTGTATCTTCAAGATACTACAATAATCTAATAGACACTCTCTATTATACAAGATGATTGATGATCACATCACATAGCACATACTCCTCCATCTACCCATGAGATGCTTTCTATGGATGGACACGTAGATGATCTTCATCTAGAACAAGATTTGTTACACAAAAAGAGAAGATTCTTAACTCCTACAATCAAATGGATTTGTCAACATCAGGATCGAATATGTCCCAAACTCAGATTGAGGACATCATGAATAAAGATATCCATCATTATCCACCCAAGGAAACAAGTCAGATAGAACATCCAGAGTTAGCAGAGCAGAAAATTGAAAGAACGTCAACTACGGTGGTCATCTATCAGAGAACACTTATTGAACAAGAACTCTTAGAACAGGAGAAATCAAAGCATGAAGGTATTACTTCCACCATACTGGGGGCAACTTCGTCTCAAGCAAACGTCAACATAGGGAGCACGAAGAGTCCTTATGATGAAGCTAGTGTCAATACTACAACCAACCACGTCACGAATCTGCATCCACCCATCACCCCATCCACGAATTGGGACCAACGTCAAATGAAATATTTGAATCAAAGTACGAAGAATGTTATCAATGCAAAAGAAGCTGATAAGCATAAAGGACAAATCAAATACAAATGGATACCAAAGAATACAAAGAAAGATCATCCCTATCAAACTCCATCAGTCAAAGAAACTGTGGGGCAAACTAAAGAGGGAAAGGTATCCATCAAAGATGTCCACAAAATCAAAAGCAGGTTTTCAAGCGACATACAAAGTGTATCAAGCAGTTGGTCCTAATTCCATGCACACTTCCGTATCCACCCATCATTGCTCATCTTCCCAAGTTTGGAGAGTCAAAGGTTCCAAACTGTCAACCAATCCATCTCTTATCCCTAAGCACACTCCATCCATGCCTCCACGCATAATATCCAATTCTTACATTGACCGAGTATTGGCAACGACCCTTCATCATAAGGATTCAGAAGGCACTTTATCGCGATGTACGCACAGAGACAGAGTTAACTCCGGTATCGACGAAGCAGATCAAAAATCCCAAAAGCTACATTCAAGTGCATGTATCTTGGCAAAGCAGCTCCTTCAAGCAGGATATCGATGGCACATTATGACAGGGGCATCTACATCAGCAACACCTTGTGATTCAGCATGAGCTTAAAATCTTTCAGAAAAATACAAAAAAATCAAAAAAAGCAAAAAATCCAAAAAAATCAAAAAAAGGATTGAAAATAGTAAAGAGAAAAATCGTCCTCTAGTGAAAACCACTACAGTGGCGCTTTGGGCAAGACCATGATGAAAACCTGGCAAACAGGCGTCATGTGTAGAATCGAGAATCTACGTGCGCCACTTCAGGTGAAAGAATCTCATCCCATCCGTAATAAATCAAGCATTCCATCCATCTTATCCATAATAAATCCATCCATCCATGAACCATTTATCCAATCCATTTTCATCCATCTTCATGATCCATAGTCCAAGTTATCTTGATCTTGATGAAATTTTGGACCACACCTTACGCTTGCTTATGACAAACATCTTGACATGGGTCATTTTCATTAATCCTATCCTATGCAGCATTATCTGAACTATGAACACCATCCAAATGAGCATTCTTTATCCGAACACCTTATCTTATCGCAAGATAATCCTTGTCCCTCCATCCATACACTTATCTGAGCATCCATCCATTGCATTCCATACGTTGCTAGACATTGGGGGCAGATATGTACATCTTGCTTCAAGAATAAATCTTGGTCTATATCCTCCAGCTTATGTGGCGATCCGAACATTGGAAAATATGAAATCAAACTGGTCAAAGCACTTGTGAGCAAAAATCCAAATCACTAGCCCATAGCATATTTTGACGAACAAACATTCCTTATCAAAGCCTTATCTTTCATCGAACATCAAACCAAACAATCGATATCAGTCGCATCTAAGCTGCACGTCAAACGTCACATCAAATCATCCAAACATCTTTTGTTCGAAACCAAGCTTCATCAAACATGATCAATCAAAATCCAATCAAGAAATCATCAGGATATCCTTGTGTTGCTTAACACTATCCTTTCATTGTTGTGCATCCTCAACAATGATTATCATCATCAATCTTGATCAATCAAATCCAATTAATCCATCATCATCTTGGGGATATCTTTCCCAAATCCTTGTGTTGCTTAACACTATCCTTGCATTGTCGTGTATCCTCAACAATGTTATCCTCATCAATCTCGATCAATCCATCCATCCTTGCATTGTTGTGCATCCTCAACAATGTTGTCATCATCAATCTTGATCAATCAATCATTGCATTGTTGTGCATCCTCAACAATGTTATCATCATCATCAATCCATCAACCTGATCGATCAACCTTAGCTTGGTTTTTAACAAAATCCTCGAACAGAGCACTGATATCATTGCACATGTCCATATCCAAATTGTCAAAATCATGTGAAAAATCCAAAACATCCAAAACATATCAAAAATCCAAAAAAAATCAAAAAATCAAAAACATCGCAAAATCCAAAAAATACCAAAAACAGCCTCAAAACATTCCAAAAAAAAGTCAAAAACATCCAAATATTTGAAAAATCCATCCGTCTCATTTCGCTTTCACCCGCAATAATCAATCATCCATAATAAACTGATCATCACCTTCATAAACAATCATAGCAGGCAACAAAATCAAGCTTCAATCGTAAAATCAAAAGCGAACAACAAAACATTTAAAACAAAATCAAAGTCTTGATCATTTTCAAACATGTCAGTCGACCTTATATCAACAGCCTATCAATCAACTTATCAAACCATCATCATCCTATACAAAGCATGTCCTAGGATCCGTTCCGACAATGGGCACTTTTATCAAATCAACCACTTTGGGTAAACAAAACGACGTGTCATTAACATGTCCTAGGATCCGTTCCGACAATGGACATTATCTTTTGGCAATGAGGTTTGGCTCCCATCTTTTGAAACACATTCCTTTGGCTAGAGGTATGAAGAACATTGGCTTGTTTGCGTACTTGATCTTTTCTTTTGATTTATCTTATTGCGCTCATTCCAAGGACCTCTCGATGATATCTGAACGAAGGATTTAGAGAGATAGGAATGAAACCTTGATCATTAATATTTTATGCTGCTATGCTTGTTGAATTACTCTGTAATATAACTTGGCGAATACTTGCTTTTGTTGAGTGCACTAACAAGGGATTTCCATTATGTCAAGTGTGAACAAGAATACTCCTATCTGCTTGTTGAGTCAAAGTCCATCACACACTAAGTACAACGCCATCCTGGTCCTTTATACCTTGATGCATCGTGCTTAGGCATGTTATCAAAAATAAAGTAAGTGACCCTTTGAAAATCCCAATCCTTGATAAGCAAATCATCATCATCATCTATCATCATCATCTCTAATAAAGTCTCGACCAATTATGGACTTGTTGGATCCTCTTGTCGTCATCTCGTTTCCGCACTAACATCATGCATCCGTCATGCATCCATCATGCATCCATCTTGCATCTACAAACAGTCAGCATATCACATATCATTCATATCATACATAATAGGAAACATCAGTATTTTGCATATCATCTCACATGCATATCATCATCATAATATAGATCTGTTAGTCTAAGCATATCATAAATCATCCGTTGCATAATCACAGCATATCACATCATCAATCTCATCCATCTCATATCATATCATCATTTAAGTTGTTTAGATAATATAGATTTGTTATTCTAAGCATCTTGAAGTCATCTTTGCATCGTCATCCATAACCATCCATTTTGAACCTCTTTATCGGTGAGATCGACCCTCAAATCGAATCTTTTACCGATCTCAGGGCAATGTACCGAGTGTACTTCTTTCCATTTGGGGCATCAGAAAAATCATGAAAGTTTTAAATTTTGATTGCGGCAAGTTTATTCTTTGAACCAACGCAACAAGTACATTGCTTCAAAGAGGGGCAAAATGTAGACATGTCAAATTTACATCATGCATAATCATATTCCATTCATCCAATAAATCAGGACTTTATTTAAATCAAATCCAAATCATACATTTTCCACCATTTTCTGGATTTAAATAAATCATAATACCAAAGTCTTGAAAGTCAAATCAATTAATCAGCATTTAATCAGCATGATCATCATTAAATTAATCTAATCCTAATCTAAGGCTAATCCCATCCCACTTGCACAATAAATCAATTTTATTGATTTATTAAAACAATCATTTTCCCTCAACCATGACAAGTCAAACAGGGCATTTATTGCTGTTTTTCCTTGTCCCCCTCTCAGCATTTATGGCAAAATTTGAATTCAAAATTTCCCCCTCTTGGGCACTCTTCCCAAATCTTGCACACACATCAACTAATCACATGATGACAAGTGTCCTCAACTCATTGGCTTGTTTTTGATCCCACATTGCTCTCTCATATGCATTCTTTCAACTTGATAATCTATAAATGAGAGGCTTCAACATTGAGCAAATCCTTCACAATCTTCACAATCTTCACAATCCTTCACAATCTTCACAATCTTCACAATCTTCACAATCCTTCACAATCTTCACAATCCTTCACAATCTTCACAATCCTTCACAATCTCCACAATTTGATGCAAGGTCATTCTCTTTGAGAACTTATCTTGTCCATTTATCATCTCCATCTTCATAGCATTTCATCATCTTGAGCTTTTTATCAAGGATTGGGAAAGGGTCACTAGCACATGTGACACCAATCCAACTATGGAATAGATATGTATCTTGTTTCTTTCATGCTTTCAATTTAGTTTGATTTGCTATCATGTTTAGGAAGCATTTTGCATTATTTCATAGGAGTATTTTGATGAATTTGTAAGTCATTAATCCATGCTTGAGGTTTAGTGTTTGCAGATTTAAAAAAATGCTCACATAAACTAATTCCATTTTTCCATATTAGGAGCACTAATTTCTTCTATAGCATAGGACGTGATATGCCAAAGTATGAGGAACCAAGGCTGATTAGTGTCAAAAGTGAAAGAAAAACACAACAAACAAGAAGGCTATCCCAACACCCAAAAACTAAAAGGGATTTGGTCAAGCCAGGTGTTGGAATAACCAAAAGCACAAAGTATTCGCTAGTGTAACAAAAGACCATGATGATCTTGGTGGGTACTACGCAAGACAACCAAGAAGACAAGAACATGCAAAATAAAGATATGCCCCTATGTTTACCTATCAAAAGTGCACCTTGATATGATGGATTGTGGTGACCCTGAAAAGACATAGTAGGAAGCTCAAATGATGAAAAAAATACAAAAAAATTAAAAGATCACAATAAATTTCAAATTTCCTTTACCATAGGATCAATAAATGGATGGGATTGATGCGGTATTTTTTGAGGAATGATACATCATAATAAGACCAAAGATGGAGGGTAGATTAGGTGATCAACATGACTCAAGATACTTGAAAATGATTGAACCTCATGATACCAATGGATTTTTTTCTTAGGAACTAGCTAGATAGGTACATACTTGATGACACAACACAAAACCAAGACACGCCCTAAGGAAAAACCTAGGGTCTTGGGGGCTCATCGATTGATGGCCTTACCTATGTGAAAGCATATAGACCTCATAGTTTGATAAAATGACCATGGATAAAAGTGGAAAGAGGAAAATGGAGACATTGATGGATGATAGTGACCAAATGGAAAAATTCCTTGGGGGATTATCAAATGATTAGCCTTGCCTATGTGAAAGTGCAGACACAACATAGTTCAACAAAATGGATGAAAGACAACACAAGACCTATTGATGACTAACACGATCAAGGACCCTATATGATGACACAAGACTGACAAATGAAACCAATATACAAGTGACAAAAAACTTAGATTTAAGATGAAAGCTCAGGATTTGGGATAGCCAATCTGAATTCTCCAATGCTCAATCAAAATATACCAAGCGATGGATAATATGATACTGATGGGAGGAAAGGTATGATACGATGTGAGGATAGGATATGCAAATAGGATGGATGGAATCATAAAGGAAAATAGGATGCAAGGTAGATAATGATTAAGCCCTCTATGAATGGCACTTGTTGCTAGGTTTTCACGAAATGTACTAAGGTGCCACCAAGGGGTTTTTTCACCATAGGATAGATTACTTCTCATTACTATTTTTTTTGGATTTTTGCTGATTTTTTAATTTTATTGGTATTTTTTAGGTAGGCTAACCTAGCTGACCTAGGTATAAAACTTTTCAAGGTGCATGATATTCATAGGCTCCTCGAAGGGTTCTCCCTTAGATATTGCAAGTTGATATGCCCTAGAACCATATTTTGCAGTGACTAAATATGGACCCAACCAATTTGGTTCAAACTTTCCCTTCTTTTCTCAATCTTGTTGGGTACGTTGATTCTCTTTTAGGACTAGATCACCAATATTTAATTGGTGGGGAGGAACCTTCTTGTTGTAATTTTTCCTATGATGATGTTGATAGGCTTGTAGATGATTATTGGCCTTGATGCATTTTCTTCTAGGAGTTATAGTTGACTTAGTTGTGTGACTTAAGAATCTTCATCACTGATTAAATTGTTTAGAGAGATACAAAGTGATGGGATCTCGACCTCAATTAGCAAGATGGTGTCGACGCCATAAACTAGGGAGTATGGGATAGCGCCAGTGGGGCTATGAATGGATGTGTAATATTCCCTAAGGGTGGGATTAAGATGGAGGTTCCAATCTTGACCAATGTTATTGACAACCTTTTTGAGGATGATTTTGATAAGAGTCTTGTTAGTTGCTCTAGCTTAGCCATTACCTTTAGGATAATAGTGGTTGACAAATGATATGGATGTGATAGGTTATGTAAAGGTTTTTCATGTACTATTTTTTGAAAGGCTTGCCATTATTAGTGATAATGGTGGAGGGAATGCCATGTCTGTAGAGAATATGGTATAGGATTAATTTGTAAATATGAATACCAATGATTTGGGAGAGTGGAATTTCGTCCACCCACTTGGTGAATTATTCAGTGGCTATGATGATGAAGGTGTGTCCATTAGATGAGGGAGGGTAACTATTGTCGATTAAGTTGAGACCCCATTGTGAAAAATGCCACGATGCAATAATAGGCTACAAATCCTGTGTAGTAGCATGTATTAAATATATGTGTTGTTGACATGGTACACATTTCTTCATGAACTCACAAGTGCCATGCTCCATTGTGGGCCAATGATATCCCGCTTTGAGAATTTTCTTGGCTAAGTCCATTCCATTAGAATGAGACCCACAAACACCACTATGGACCTCATTTAATGCAACATGAGATTCTAATTCCTTTAGACACCAAAGGATATTGCCATCATACCCTCTATGATAAAGTGTATCTCGCACGATTGTGTATCAGGAAGTGCATTGGATGAATGATTTTTGTTGGTTATGGGTAAGGTCAGGTGGTAGGATATTTTCATGGAGATAGGCATAAATGTCATGATACCAAGGTGATTTAGGACCTACGATATCACATACCTTAGTTGTTAGGAACATCATATGCTAGGATTAATAGTTGCTCAATGAGGAACTAACAATTCATTTATTCTTTAGGAGTTTCGATGAGGTAACCAATGGTAGCCATGGCATCAGTTACTTTGTTTTGCACTCTAGGAATCTACTCAAGCTAGATATGGGTGAAATATTTCTTGAAGTCATTTACTATGCACTTTTAAGGTAAAATCTTATCATCCTTGATTTGAAACTCATCATTGAACTATTTGATTATCAATTGAGAATCACCAAAGACACATAGATGAGTGATATTCCATTGGAATGTGATTCTTAGACTAGTGATTAGATCTTCGTATTCAAAAATATTGTTTGTGCATGGAAATGCTAGCCTAAATGACTTCAGAATGTAGTCACCTTGAGGAGTGACAAAAAGAATACCTATACCAGCTCCATTATGAGTATGACCCATCAAAATATAGTGTCCATGTATCTAATTTTGAAACTGTAAGGACCCCTTCATCAAGAAACTCAACTACTAATGGATACACATCAACCAAAGGAGCATCAACCATTGATCTACTATCACTTTCCCTTTGATTTCTTTACAATCCATATATTATATGTCAAGCTCTCTAAGTAGCATAACCCACTTGGCCATGTGGCCAGTTAATGATTTTCTTGATAACATATATTTGAGTGGGTCAACCTTTGATATGAGCTTGATAGGATGATTGAGCATATACTGACACAAATTTTGTGAACTGAAAACAATAGTGAAACAAGCTTTTTCCATGGGGGAATAATTAAGCTCGTAGCCCACAAGCGTATGACTAATATAGTAGATGACACATTCTTTAGAGAAATCATCATGTTTTTCCAACAATGGCCCTAGTGCAATTGATGTGGCTGAGATATATAGCAGTAGTGGCTTACTTGGAATGGGAGGTGTAATCAAGGGAAAATCCTAAAATTATTATTAAGTGGTTAGCATAATAACAATAAAATTTCCTATGAAGTAACAAAGTACAAAGGAAGTAATGTGAAGACAAAAGGGATGAAGTTACCCTAAGTCTTCACCTTCCATGATTAACCTTTGTTACACCTCCTAGCTTGCAGATAAATAAAAATGCCCTCAGATTTATGTGAGAAACTATGACTAAAGACTAAGCCCTATGCAAGTGTTGAAGGATTTGCAGAAATTAAAATGACCCTACAATGGACTAAAATGCCTATGACTGTAAGTGACTATAACTGTAAGACTAGTAGCATAAATTGAAATCTAAACATGAGAGACTGGGAGTGCAAGAAATCAAGAGAGCTGAGAGAGACAAATGAGAACAAAATTGCCCTTTTATAAAAATTGCAATTTTGAATGTGTGGCCAGGATGAAAAGATGACAAGAACCCTAAGATCAATGCTTAAGATTGAATGTTGCTGGGTGCATTAGGGCTAGGTCAAAATTAGGGCAACAGGTAAGAATGAAGGGTGGAGATTGAATTATAACATAATTCAATCAATGGTTGAAATTAAATGAGAAGTCAAAAGTCAAGAATTAAATTGAAAGATAAGGCTGGCACGGACAAAGAGGCTGCTGGAGAAATTAAATAATAAAATTTATTTACTCCAGGTGACTAGTAAGTAATTAAACAATAAATATATTATTTAATTGTGGAGGAATGTGACAAAAGAATTATTTTGAATTTAAATAATGATTTTAATTCAAAATTCAAGAGAATTGGCTAAATTAAATAAATCAAATTTATTTAATTTTAATGAGAGAAATAGCTAATGAATAATTAAATAATTAAATTAAAATTATTTAATTATAGTTGAAAGTGGACAATTAAATAAATAAGAATTTATTTAATTTTTTAGAAGAGGGGGACTTAATTAGTGATGTAATTAAATAAATAAGATTTATTTAATTAATCAAGAAGACATAAAATGACAAAGGGAAATTAAATAAATTATGAAATTTATTTAATTAAAAGGAAGACATAGATGATTAATGACGTATTAGATAAATAAATAATATTTATTTATTTAATAATCAAGGAGGAACAAATGACATGAATTAATTAAATAATTATGAATTATTTAATCAATAGTCGAATGTGGACCAAGGACATAATTAGATAACTTAATTATGCTAGGATGAAGGTGGTAAAAATGAAGCTTGCAGGCCTAGGTCATTTTTAGGTGTCTACATTTTGCCCCTCTTTGTCATAATGTTGCTTGTCGTATTGTGACAAAGAAAATACGTCAAGAATATGCCCCAGCGAAGGTACGGAGTATTCCTGCCCCCTCGGGAAATTTTCAAATTTTGGGTCGGCGCTAGAAAAATTTGCAAAAGGTCTCGATAAATCAATTTGATGGCTAGAAAAACAATGGCGCAGTCAGTTTCAGATTCTGAGATGTTTAAAGCAACTTACGAGTAGGTCAAAGGTGCAAAAATGAGCCTCCAGTACTGACTGTGGTTAAAAAAAAATGTCATTTTCACCCTATAAATAGGTGGTCAAAGGGGTAAAAGTCAATTCACTTTTACTATTCACCTTGTAAATCCTGAGGGCTCAAAGCGAAAGGCGCAGCAGCTACGATGGTTATTCCAGTGACAGAGCACCACGGAGAGATCGTGAGGACCTTCAGATGGCCAGAGGGCTCAGGACCAGCGGTATGTACCCTAAACTTGTTTTGTCATTTTCTCGATTTACGTGTTTTTTATGCTTTCTAGGGTAGGGAACGAATGCGCCGTGACGCATATGCATTCGCGTAAGCCACAACTGAATTCGCGTTCGCCGCATTTGATGCGTCGCGACACAAGTGCACTGAACAAATGACCCGCACCGGCGGTTTGCCCCGCATTTGATATTTGGCACGACGCAAGTGCTTAATCGAATCGCATTTGATCTGTCAAATGCCGCAATCGCTATATTGAGACGCAAGTGATTGCTTAAATGTCACAAATGAAATGATGCACCGCATTCGCAATGTGGCGATGCAAATGCCTAAATTCGCGACGCAAGTGTCTTTAAGCGACGCATTTGACGTATTGAAATGCAGTTGATTTTTTGAACGACACAGTTGTGTTTTTGAGACGCAATTGCAGTTTTGCGACGCATTTGCCTGTTTTCCTACTTTAACTTGCTTTGATGGTTTCATGCCTTTAGTTATTTTCCATGATGGTCACAGTTGTCCCAAAAGTGCTAATGCAGTGTTCATCTTTTTGCAGAGGCAGCTTGCCCCTATTTATACGAGGGAGAGTAGACCGAGGACCTTTCGGTTTGGTGATCAGCTGGGCCCGTGAGAGCGGTGACGATTGATGCGACTTGGGTTATACTATGCTGTGTTCATGCCCGCCATTCGGGTGAATAGGGGTTTGCTGACGGCGCTATGCGAGAGATGGCATTCAGAGACTTGTTCCTTTCACCTGCCGATAGGTGAGGCTACGATCACTTTGGAGGACATCTACCGCATTCTCCAGATTCCGATTAGAGGGGAGCGGATCGTTTACGATCCCCGCCATGGCGAGCAGACCTTCTAGGCTTACTACTAGGATCAGGGTGCCGGACTCGGCATTGAGGGTTATGAGATCCATTGGGATTTCCTAGCGGAGCATTACAGTCACTTTGATGCATTTCTGGAAACTCTGATTGGTGGGATTTTGGTACCTGACCGACGGGGACACGGATTTCTGATTGGTTGGGGGGGATGTCATGGTCGGCATGTGGCGAGACAGGACAGTTTACGCATGGAGTCCCTGTTTGTTGGGGATGCTTTATCATCAACTGCATGATGTTGTATATAGGGGAGGAGAGAGTATCTCATGTGGGACCACACTGATGATGATCTGGGCATGGGAGCATATTGCCATATTCCGCCCTCCTATCGACAGACCACAGCTAGCCGAGGGGATGCCTTATTCGTACTACTATGCCGGCGCACTACAGCAGACTCACATGGGTGAGACAGGATGGTGGCGACACCGGATTGACACCATGGTGACATTCATCTGGAGACCGTACAGGGATTGTGAGGCCTGGGACGATGAAGACGAGCATCTGAGTCTTTGCAAGCAGTACTAATATCTGATTGGTCGGACAGTACAGACATCACTGATGATTGAGATGTACCTGCCACAGCGTGTGCTGAGATAGTTCGAAGAGCAGCAGGATGTACCCATGGGGACGACAGAGTATGCCCGATCATCCAGAGAGCATGCCTGGGGGCCGGCCATCCCAGTGGCCTTCGCAGAGTAGCAGATTGATAGGTTAGTAGCCCAGGCCTGGGGTTGGAGGGGTGGGGCAGCAGATCTAGGTACCACACCCGCCTACGATCTATGGTGGTAGGCACGCCGACCTGTGCCATTGACAGATCCTGACGAGCCAGCACTAGTTGACAGGCGGTTGGTGATTCCACGAGTGCCACGAGCCAGACGAGGGGGCAGAGGTAGAGATGGGGGCAGAGGCAAAGGCAGAGGCAGGGGCAGGGATGGAGATGGAGGGAGGGGCGGAGGCAGGGGTGATGATGGAGGATGAGGTGGAGACAGAGGCCATGGTGGAGACGGAGGTCGAGGTGGAGATGGAGGCTGTGGTGGAGATGGAGGTGGAGATGGTAGGAGGCGACAGTGGGACGGACAGGTGCCAGGTCGCAGGGTGTGACAGCGTGTGGCGAGGGTAGCATTAGATGCTATTCCTGAGGTTGGTGAGGAGGGGGAGATGGAGGAGCAGCCCAGACAGGAGGGAGAGGCCGAGGGGAGATAGGAGGGGGAGAGACAAGAGTAGCCCAGACAGGAAGGAGAGGGCGAGGGGAGACAGGAGGGGGAGCCGGAGGTGGGGGGACAGGAGGGGGAGATGGAGGAGAGACAGGAGGAGGATATCAGGTCACCAGAGGTGGATGTGGTCAGGGAGGAGGAGGCGGAGGGGGAGAGACAGGAGGCGGAGGTGGTAGGAGGAGGGGGCGGAGGTGGCAGGAGAGGAGGATGATGATGATGACGAGGAGGATGAGGCCATAGGGGAGACAGAGAGACTCCTGAGATGGCAGATGGTGGAGGGTGAGGAGGAGAGACCATCTTCAGATTTACCACTAGATGCCATAGTTGATCAGCGAGTGTCCGATCTATAGCAGAGACTAGATGCCAGCCAAGCACAGGTGAGATCCCTGTAGTCAGCACTGGAGGTAGCCCATGTGGAGTGGGATCAGGCGGCGATCCGCCAGCAGGATTCAGCACGATCATGTACAGAGTTCGCGGCCCTATGTACAGGACCCATATGGGGACATGGCTTGGGAGTTGGCTAGGGTGAGCACGAGGCTAGGGCAGTATAGGACATTATATGAGCAGGCAGTGCCACTAGAGCAGCGAGATCCTACCCTGTCTCGATCACAGACGAGGATAGGCAGTGGGCACAGGTCGGGCAGTGGCAGTGGTACCAGGAGTCATACCAGTGTTGGGGGGTCGACTTCCATAGGACACACATCAGGCCACAAGTCACATCACTCCCGCAGGCATACTCTGAGTCACCATTCAGGGCATAGCCATGGTTCCACTGGTTCAGTGCAGAGATCAGTACAGGGTCAGCCACCAGTGACAGATCCGTCCTCTCAGAGTCCAGCTACAGTGACTTCGCAGATGCACTATACTGTCACGATGATGCCTTCACTCGCAGTTCCCTCATCCTCACAGACATAGGCCACTACAGGACCATCTATTATTTCAGAGCCAGTGACAGGGCCTCAGCTGCCACCAGATTCTTCACCCTGAGGGGATGATGAGAGCCTATCCTAGGGGCATATTTGTATTTGGACACATTATATTTATTGTTGAGCCTGCGAGCTCCATTTTTTGGATATCCATTGACTTTATCCTGTGACATTACGTATTTTGAGATGATATTTATATGATGATGCAGTTTTGATGCGTCCTATATGTGTTATGTGATGTTCTATGCATTATGTTATGTATGATGTACGATGCTTAATTTATGATGCCATTTATGTATTATGATGCTTATGATGTGATCTTTGATGCCATGATGATGCAATGTTAATGATATGGATGATGCTTATGTATATGATGTGCATGATGCATTTATGTAAAATATGCAATGATGATGATTATGTTAATGCAATGTTTATGATTATGTATATGATGTAATGCCATGTATGATGTTATTTTAATGCCATGGATGATGTATGTATGGACCTAATGCAATGGATATATCATGTATGCACTTATGTTTTTGAATGACACAGGATATCATCGCAGGATGGATGAGAGAAGATGGTGAGACTGATGAGAGAAGATGACCAGACAAAAGAGGAGAAGACCTATGAGAAGATACAAATCCTTCAAAACTTTACTATAGGACTTTTAATATTCGTTGCTCTTTAATCATCATTGGGCAAACTGTTGTAATGGTCAACAAACACCAAGATATGACATAGATCTAGGTGTGTAAGGTCATACCACTACCCAAGACAGAACAGTCACAGACAAGGATGATCATGACTCATACTAGGAGCGTGCTTGCCCCAGTCTTGTCGTCATAATCAACCACAGGCAGAAAAAGACAATGACAGATCATGAAACGTCATTGCTTCTCTAAATCCTGTTGCCAGGACATCCTTGAGAAACTAGTGACATGATTGCCAAATTACAAAAATAAAGTCTCTATCATGATATGTCATTGCTTTTCTAAATCCCAAGATCAGGATCTCGCTGAGAAGCTAGTAGTCATGCGTGTCAATTGTCATGCTACATCGCTGCTTCTCTAAATCCTGCTTAGTGGGATCTCGCTGAAAAACTAATAACATGATAAGAGATGAAAAGACAGTTGCCAAGTGTTTGTCAAGTGCATCTGGATAGCCATTGTTCTGATGCCAAGGTGTCGTGTTTGATGATGTTGATGTCCGAATGTTTAGAGTTTTGATGACCTTGAAAATGTCGAGACTTGGTGAATTCAGGAAGGACACCTCCTGAATGATGCCGAATGTCGGGAGGATTTGATCCCTAATGGTCGTAAGGGGTACCTCAAAATAATGACGATGCCTAGGAAGGACACATCCTAAAGCATAAATGACAGAGTTGGTTCTCTAGAAGGACTCATCTGAAGAACGCTAATGTCAGGAAGAGGGATCCTTAGATGTCAAGAGGATCGCTCGAAAGGCCGAATGATGATGACGACGCCTAGGAAGGACATATCCTAAGGCGCAAATGACAGAGGTTATCTTTCAGAAGGACACATCTAAAGACTAACCAAAATTTGATAGTTTGACTGGTTATAATGATGATTTGACTTGTTTTGACTTGTGTTTGACTGAGGTTGACTTGTTGTGACCGAGGTTGACTTGTGTTTGATTATATGCCAATGTTGCCTTAATGAGATTGTCATGTTGGATAAAAGATTGCTTTACTTTGTTTCAGGAGCTTTCCCATTTGGAAATTGATTGAAGATTTTCTTTGACGTGTGTGCCATTGTAGTGTTATGAACCCTAATAGACTAACCTAGTGTGGCCTCGGGGACTCATCGATAGATGGTCTTGCCTACGTCATACACTCAGAGACCTCATAGTTCGACACGACCAACGACCTTGTCTTGATGGGCAAAGATTGCGCCATGATTTATTTTGACAAACCTAATAGGACTGACCTAATGTCTCGGGGACTCAAGTATGAGTCTTGCCTACGTAGCAAATGCGTAGAGACAACGTAGTTCGGACAATGACATGGACTTAGTGACTTGATTGACTTAGACCAGAAATGACAGTGCACTTGTGTGCCTTGCGCGTTCCAATGTTTTGTTTGGTTTTCTTCAGGATGTTTTACGATGTGTTTGTCTTTTTTCAGGACATTTTGCAATGTTTTTGTCTTTTTTTTTCAGGACATTTTATGATGTTTTTGTCTTTTTTCAGGACATTTTACAATGTTTTTGTCTTTTTTCAGGACATTTTATGATGTTTTTGATCTCACGTGTCATTCACTGTAGTCACATGATAAACATTATGCCCCCAGTCAGGTTTAAGACTTAGCCATTTGCAAGGGATACAGATAGGATGCTGTTGACTTGCTGGACACACAGTCGTCAGGACTTGATGTTAATCATTCGTCCACTAGGATAGGTAGAGCAGGACGTGATGGTGACTTGCAGAATAATGGCGAAGACAACCTTTATCCTAAGCCAAGTTTAGACCAAGTGAAAATAGATGGCAGAGCAATGATTGATTACGCATGGCGCCCGTTTGTCAAGTTTTCACCATGGTACTTGTCCAAAGCGCCTGTTTGCCAGGTTTTCACTATTGGACAAATTATTTTTCTTTTTACTATTTTTGTGATTTTTTGATTTTTTGATTTTTTTTTCTTTTGGTGTCACCAAGACGCCTGTTTTCCAGGTTTTCATCAAGGTGACGATTTTTTCCATTTTTCAATTTTTCTGTATTTTAGGGTCCTCCAGCTTTGTCCTCTGGTGCTATGCGTAGAACTTTTGGAGGTGTAAACTATTAATGGGTTCAGTCAATTGTTCACCATCTGGAGTTGCCAGTTGATATGCTCCAGAACCAAAAGAAGATATGATGATATATGGACCCAACCAGTTTGGTTCAAACTTTCCTGCTTTTCTCTTTCTGCTTGATTCTTAGGGTTCTGCATGAGAACTAGGTCCCCAATGTCAAACCTTTTGACCATGACCTTTTTATTGTAGCTGCGACAAAGGCGATTTTGATATGCCTGGAGGTGATTCAATGAGTTTTGTCTTCTTTCATCTAGCATTTCCAGCTCGTGCAAGCGTGATTGTCGGTATTCCTCTTCATTAGTTAGACCCTTCAACGAGACCCGTAGCGAAGGAATTTTGACCTCAATGGGTAAGATGGCTTCTGCGCCAAAAACCAGGGTGAATGGGGTAGCTCCTGTGGGCGTACGAATGCTAGTTCGGTAAGCCCACAAAGCCGGGTTAAGTTGTATGTGCCAATCGCGGCCAGCGTCATTGACAGTCTTTTTAAGGATCTTGATAATGGTTTTATTCGATGCCTTAGCTTGGCCATTTCCTTGGGGGTAGTATGGGGATGAAAAGTGGTGTTGAATATGGAATCGCTCACATAACCTACATACGTCTTGGTATTTGAATGGACATCCGTTGTTAGTGATGATGGACTGTGGGAGGCCATACCAGCAAATGATGTAATTGAGGATAAACTTCGATATTTGTTTGCCAGTAATGTATGTCAATGGAATGGCTTTGATCCACTTTTTGAAGTACTCAGTGGCGGTGATAATGAATTTGTGGCCGTTGGAGGAGGTTGGATGAATCTTACCCACGAGGTCGAGTCCCCATTGAGTGAAGGGCCACAAAGAAGTGATTGGCCAAAGTTCTTGTGCTGGAGCATGGACCAAATCACTATGGATCTGACACTTGCGATAGGTTCTGACATATTCTATTGCATCTTTTTCCATTGTCGGCCAATAATATCCAAGTCTCGTTAGCTTCTTAGCCAGAGTAGGACCGCTCGAATGAGATCCGCATATACCATCGTGCACTTCTCGTAAGGTCGTACATGCTTCATCGGTGTCAAGACATCTAAGGAGGGTACTGTCGAAACTACGGCGGTATAGGGTGTCGCTGATAATGGCATACCTTGCGGATTTTCTAATGAAGGACTTCCTTTGGTTATTGGATAGGTTCGATGGAAGGGTGTGAGTCTTTAGATAGTCATAAATGTCCTGATACCAAGGAGAGTTGGGACCAACAAGTTCACAAACCATTTCTGACTCTAGGATATCATATGCCGGTATCAACAGCTGTTCTACTAGGAACTCAAATTGTGACACATTTTTAGGGATGTCCAAGAGAGAACTAATAGTAGCCATTGCGTCTGCTGCCTTATTCTGTACTCTGGGGATTTGTTGAAAAGACACTGATTGGAAGTATGTTAGGAAGCTATCCACCATCCTCTTGTAAGGAAGCAACTTCTCATCCTTTGTTTCATAGTCACCATTCACTTGATTGATTACTAGCTGGGAATCCCCAAATACAAGCAGTGTCTGAATTTTCCATTTGATTGCCAACTTGAGACCTGTAACCAGTGCTTCATATTCAGCAATGTTATTTGTACAAGGGAAAGCGATTCGAAAAGACTTAGGAATTGAATCCCCTTGTGGTGTGATGAACAAGATTCCAGCGCCTGAGCCATGGCCGGTGTGGGACCCATCAAAGTATAGCTTCCATGGTGTAGCAGGTTTTGTATGAAAAATGGACTCATCAGGAAAATCAGTTACCAATAGATGAGAGGCTTGCATTGGCGCATCTACCAGTTGATCTGCTATTACTTGCCCTTTTATTGCCTTGCGTTCAACATACTGTATGTCGTACTCACTTAGGATCATGACCCATTTTTCCAATCGGCCTGTTAATGCTACTCGACTTAATAGGTATTTCAATGGGTCAATTTTGGCAACCAGTTGTGTCTGATGATTGAGCATATAATGCCTTAGTTTTTGAGCTGCAAAGACAACTGCGAGACATGCGCGTTCAATGTATGTGTAATTCAACTCATAACCTATCAGTGTGTGGCTGATGTAGTAGATTGCTCTTTCTTTCCCCTCATGATCATTTTGGGCCAGTAATGCCCCCAGTGCTGAACTAGTGGTCGAGATGTATAGAATTAGTGGCTTTCCATGAATAGGTGACATGAGGACTGGTGTTGATAGCAGGTAATCTTTTATTTGTTGGAAGGCCTGTTGACATTTATCTGTCCATATAAAGGGGACACCTTTGCGTAACAGATACTGGAATGGTTGGCACTTATCTGCTAACTGAGCTATGAAGTGGCGAATAGATTGCACTCTGCCTTGCAGGGTTCTGAGTTCACTGATTCCTTTAGGTGGAGGCATGTCTATGATTGCTTTAACCTTTGCCAGATCAGCCTCTATGCCTCTTCGAGAGATAATGTATCCTAACAGTTTTCCTGATGTGACCCCGAAAACACACTTTTTGGGGTTTAGCCGAACTTTGTACTCTTCTAGTCTCTTGAAAATTTTGTCAAGTACCTTCAAATGATCTTTCCTTGTTGTCGATTTGGCCAATAAGTCATCAACATAGTCCTCCATTATATTGTGCATCATGTCATGGAAGATCATGGTCATAGCCCTTTGATATGTGGCACCTGCATTTTTGAGACCGAAGGGAATGACATTCCAACAGTATGTACCCCATGGTTAAGTAAATGCTATTTTGTGTTGGTCCTCAGGAGCAATGCGGATTTGATTATAACCAGAGAAACCATCCATGAGGGATAGCATCTCGTGTCCTGCTGTAAGGTCCACTATGATGTCAATGTTTGGTAAAGGAAAGTCATCCTTTGGACATGCTTTGTTTAGGTCCTAAAAATCTGTACATACCCGGATTAGCCCATTTGGCTGTCACCGGCACTAGATTGGAAATCCATTCAGCATAATCTATAGACCTTATGAATTCAGCATCCAATAATTTCTTTAGTTCAGCTTTAACCAATAGAGCAACTTGAGGGTGCATTTTGCGCAACTTCTGCTTGACTGGTTTAGCATTTGGTACTAGTGGCAGATGATGGAGAACTAGTTCGGGGTCCAATCCTGGCATGTCAGCGTAGGACCATGCAAAGTTTACTTTTCATTCTGCAAAGAATTTATGAAATTCTGGTCTCTCTTCATCTGTCAATGATGCTGCAAATAGGACCATCTTGGGATCTTCTGGAGTTGAAATGTTATCCTCTATGGTGTCCTCAACAAGCATGGCTGATTTTTCCTATTGCACGGGGAGAAAGTCCAATCCTCCATCTTTGGGCGCCTCAGAGAGGTTTTCACCCGTAGATACGTCCTTTGTTTTTATTGTTTTATTGTCAAGAGGTGCCTTTCGGTTTTCACCTAGAGACATTTCATTTTTTATTTTATTTTTGCTTTTGCAACTAGAGGACTAGAGGGTCTCACCAAAGTATGTCGTGCAGTCTAAATCAATAGCAAATCCAAATTTGTGGTCCCCACTTGGTATGCCTTCTCGTAATCCCATGAATTTGGCAATGGCTTCATCATTTTGGAATGTATCTAGAATTGGCGGTCCTTGTTGGTCCCAATCAACTAGTTCAGGGTAGACTAATGAAATGCCATCGTCAAGGCCAGTGAATTCGGGTGATGATGCTGATAGCATACAGATGGATTCGTTGATGTTGTAGATGAAGTTATCATCATCCAACTCAACATCGGACTCTATCCAGTAATCTCCTTCACTAGTGTCATATTCGTTGTCATAATAAGGGGTGAAGGTTTGAGAGCCCTGGCTATCAATGTCATCTGATATTTCAGATAGATTGGACGGAGGGGGTTCGGATGGTGGTTGTTGCATGTCATGAAAAGTGCTAGTGGGATTTTGACTGTTTGGTGTCTGCTTGATTTTGAATGTTTGCCAAAATCGTTGTTTAGAGGTCAATTCCCCTGGTTCAACAAACAAATCATCAATACAACAGTCACTTAGGGATCGTTCGGAGCCAAATTCCCACTCGTGGGAGTCTGTTTCGGTTAGGGATTCCCTAGTAGTCTCAACACTTTCAGAAGCATGTACTCGCTCACTAGAAAGTCCAGAGGTACGTCGATCGCCATTGTTGATTGATCCAAACCCTAATCCAAGATGCTTCAGAGTTTGGAAAGTTTCTATGGGTTCCCTTCGACCATTTTTATTTTTTCCGAGGCCACTAGTACCATCATAGCCTTTAGCCTTCATAATATTGTAACCCTTGCCATATTTCTGAACTGGTAATGGGGGTAGTGTGACTGTATCTTTATAGATCCATCCTGTGATGTCAGCAAGGTCTTCATCATTCATGTCTCCCCATTTAATGAAAACTGTATTCGATGGAACTTTGAATGTTTCTTGCGGTTCCATTTTGAAACATGGTCGACCATATATCTTTAGAGGAGTGGGTATTGTAGTTATGTTGTATGTTGTATTTAGTTTGAACTCTCCGCAGCCGAGGTCCTGGATTTTATCGGTTGATTCGGTCTTAGGGTCGGTGGAGGGTTGTGATATGTCAGAAGACGTGGATGGAGTGGATGTGGAGGATGACATGAGTGTGGAAGAATCAACATATTTGGACTAGGAGCCAAGTGCTTCTTGGTTAATAGGTAGTTGGTTTTCTGAGATACCCCTTAAATTGGTACAATATTGGAAAGGGTCGGGGTCTCCGTATATGGTTACTTCTGTACCATCAAAAGGAAACTTGAGGCATTGATGGTATGTCGATGGAACAGCTTTTAAGGCATGGATCCATGGGCGGCCAAGTAAGATGTTGTATGGTAGTTCCAAATCCAGGACCTGGCAAGTGGTGTCAACAATGAGTGGTCCCACTCTGATAGGGAGAGAGATAACACCTCGTGAAGAGAGTTCCTCGTCATCATATGCTTTGATCACTATGCTTTTTGTTGGGTCTACGCATGCATCAGAGAATCCAAGAGCCTTAACCAGTTTAAGGGAGCATATATTCAACCCTGCTCCGCCATCTATTAAAACCCGTCTAACCTTGTGCTTGTGGACGAAAACTTTTATGTGTAATGCATCATTGTGGTTGGTTTTAGATGATGAGTAATCCTGATCTGAGAAGGTGACATGGTGTGGCATGGTGAGATATCCCACCATAGTTTCAAACTGATTGACATCAATGTCCTTCGGGACCGACGACTCTAAGAGAGTTTTATCCAGGATTTCCTTGTGTGTGGGAGAGATACGAAGCAGCTCAAGGATAGATATTTGCACAGGATTCTTTCCTAGTTGGTCGATGAGATTGAACTGATTTTTGGGTTTCCACTATTGTGGGGTTGAGACAGGTTTTGGTTGTTTAGCAGATGAAGTTGGTTGTGATTGTTGAGCAGATGGGCCTGTTATAATGAACTTGGCTTGTCTAGGGGGAGGTGGACCAGCTATAGTGACCTTGCCACTTCGCGTAGTAGCATTGCACTGTGGTGCTCTCTTGATCGTAATGGTGTTGATGTACTCATTGTCTGTTCTAACATTATTTATTGTTGGTCCACCAGAGTAATCGTACTTGACCCGGGTGAAGTTAGCTTGGTTTTGTGAACTTGAAGTGGAAGCATTATGGGGACCATGATCCTGCAGTGGATTCTTGTGGATAGTATGATCCGAGTTGGAATTGAATTGTGATCCACCCACTTCGATGGTGCGATTTTCAATAAGGTCTTGGATTATGTTTTTCAGTTGTCGACAGTTGGAGGTTGTATGTCCTTTGACTCGATGGTATTTGCAAATTGCATTGTCATTCCACCATGCTGGTTTGAATTGTCCTGGGTCGTAAGGTTTTATTTCTGGAAGTGTAATGACCCCATGCTAGATGCATTTCTTTAGGACATCTGCAATGGGTTCACCTAAATTGGTGTACGTGCGACCCCTAGGGAATTGTCTTGGTTGACGATATTGTCCTTGACCGTTTTGACCATATTGACTGTTTGAAGGTGTATTGGGGGGAGGTGTCGATGTCGTTGTTTGTCTACTTTGTTGTTGCACCCCTTTCAAAGCCAATACAGGACTTGCAGTCTTGGCGTCTACGACACCATCATTGGTAACATGTTTATTCTTGACCCAATATTTGTTTTTGTCCGCGGGTGGGTTGGTGTTTGTGTTTTTGGAGCCATACCTCAGTTCTCCCTTTGCGATAAGGGCTTTCTCAATTTGGACCCCCTTTTCCACTAATTCTGCGAAGGTTGTGCAACAATGTATTTGCAATGCGAATTTGAGGGGCCCTAGAAGTGTTTGGACAAACATGTCAACCTTTTCCCTTTCAGGAATGTCAATGTGACATCGACTGGCGAGGCTTCTCCATTTTTTAAAGAACGGGATAAATGTCTCACCTGACTCTTCTTGTGTGAGATTGCACAAGCTAGTGATAGAGGTGTCCATGTCAATATTGTATGCATAGTTTGTTATGAACCTTCTTTTGAGCTCATCCCATGTTTGGATATCTTTTTGTGTTGAAAACCATTCAAGGGCTTGACCCGCCAAACTTTTGGAGAAAAGTCTCATCAAGTATGTGGGTTCGTAAGCGATATCCATACAGTTAGTTGCAAATTCGAGAAGATGTTCAATGGGATTTGTTTTTCCTTTGTATTTATTGAAGTTGGGTGACACATATCCTGGTGGAAATGCTGGCATACGTAAGTTTGTGTCGAATGGGTACACATCCAAGTCATATGATATTTCGGGTTTCCCGCCTGTAATGAGCATGTTTTGCATTTGCTTCGCCATATCCCGCACTGTTGCTTTGAGTTCATCTATGGTGGGGTCATTTACATTTCCATACATTGGATTGCCTGGTACACCATGTTTTCCTGCATGAGTATAGGTGTATTGTGGCGGTACGGGTTGTTGCGGTATGTATGATGTGTGTTGTTGTTGGTATTGAAAGTTGTGATTAGGTGCATGTTGATGAGTGTGAACATTGGATGAGTATGTTGGAATGTGTCCCCCAGTGATGTGTTTCGTTATTTGGGGGATATTGTGACCATGAATGTTATGATGTATTAACGATGTCATGGGTTGAGTTATTTGGCCACTTTGTCTGAATTGCTGATTTTGCACAAGGGGAACATTGATATTTGCACTTTGGGAGGTAATGACGTTTGACTGCGTTGTCATGTTCACGTTTTGTTGTTGTCCTTGTATAAAGATACGTCCTGTGGCTCCTCCCAAAGGATGTTGTGAACTATTACTGAATGATTTCATTGAGGTTGTGTTCATGGTAGTAGATGTAGTTGTCAAGGGGGAGTTGTGATGACTTGATGATGCCCCCGTGGTATTTGTTGTTGTGATAACAGGAGGGTTGGAATAATTTGCGATGATGTCCAGGAACCAAGAGTGGTTGTGTTTAATTGGGGTAGTGTTGTGGATGTTGTGTATGATTGTGATCCCCCAAGAGACGTAGCGTTTATTGTATTGGAGAGGTTTGGGATGTTGGATGTTGTATGCAATGTCGTTGTGTTGTCAAAAGGGATGTTGCTTGTAGTGTTTAGGACTTGACCATTGTGTGGGATGTTATGAACATTGTTGGCATTAGGGTCATGTAGCGAGTTAATGTCAAATCCTGGTGGTAACCTAGCTCCTTCACTCAAGAGCATAGCTACGAATCTATCTCTGTCGTGACGCGCTATTGTTTCAGCCAACTGATAGGCCTCTGGGTCTTGTGTCAATGCTTCTATATGTTCTTGAAGTAGTTGGCCATTTTCATCTCTTTGCATGTAGCGTTCGAATGAGTTGTTAGGTAGGGATTGTGTTGTCACTGGAGGTTGATTGTCTAGATTGGTAAAGGGGTCATTCGCGGTCCAGTCTGAGTCATGTGGAGGACTGTTGGGATCTTTCCTAAAGTTTTCCATTTGTCTTTTTTTCTTTTGAAGTCTGGTTTCCACCATAAATGAGATTGCTCAAAGGGGATGTCCACTAAATGCAAGTATGACACTAGGTGAAATCTAAGGTTCAAATTGACGACTAAAATGACCACTGTTTTTGGATTTTTGTGAATAAGGTATGCAATGTGGATGCAATGTGAAATGAGGCTATCTAAGCACTTCTAAGCTTGAACATTGTTTTCGATTTGGACTGCTAAAGGACTTTGTTGTTAATGACAAGTTGACAAAATGACTAATGAGTCTTCCTAACTAGACTTTTGAGTTGGAAGAAATCTCACAAAAGAGGACAATGACTAAAAGGATGTTTGATAACTTGGTCCAAAAGGGTCTAATTTCGAAAAAAATGATTTTTCCAAGGGGTGCCTAAGATTTTCCTACACCTAAATATGCAAGATATGAGCCTAGGAACAACGTAATGTTGAATGTATGAGACCTAAATGGGGTGAGGTATGAAACCTAAGGTGATCAATGCAAGCTAAGGGACAAAACTTTGAGCAATTTCAAATTGGGTTGCTGGAAAAATCCTTCTAATGACAGAGTTTGATAGATGGTTAACAGTTTGGAGGTCTTTGGTTTCGACTGTGCAGCTTTAAAAGTTTGACAGGCAAATGTGTCTCAGTTTGGCAATTGTGTCACAGTTTAACAGATGCGGCTTTCTGACTATTAGGTGTGACTCAGTTTAACAGATGTGACTTTCGGGTTAATAGATGCATCGCGACGCATACAGATGCCTTGTTATAAGTTTCAGATGCGGTTTATCAGAGCAGTTGCGTTACAGAATGTCAGTTGCGGTTCGACAAAATGACAGTTTTGTTTCAAAGTGATTTTCGTGGTATGTTGGTGGAAGTTTTTGATCTGTTTGATGACTGTTTTGTTTAGACTGTGACAAAACCAGAATTCACTTGACAAACACAGCATTTTAAGGGATAACCAAACACACATGAGATAAGCACAATCCTAGAAAGGCCACTAGGCCTTGGGTTTGTATACTTGATATAGCCCACCAGTTATACCCTAGATTGGTGATGAACACCTTTCCTTCTCGAGAGCGGATAGCTTAGAATTTGGTGGCATTGGCTCCCCTCCATGGCTCATTAACATCATTCGAGCACACCAAATTCAGATTCATTGGGTAGTGACATCCCAAGAATTGCTATCTCTACTCAAGGGGATCAGTAGTGAGTAATCTTCGGGCATGATACTGTACCCTGCACTATATCAAGAAATGGCCAATAGAACGGTTGGACACTAAGACAAGAGGTGTTTAATTCGGGCATTCCGTTCATGGGGCATGATCCATACGGCGAGAGTCCCCTTTCGGATCCATCTCATCGGAACCACGCTCGTGATTCTTGGGCTTTCCCCAAGAACCCACTTTTCTATACTGGCTGGAAGTCCCTCGGTGTCAGGGTGCTACTGGTCTGAGTTGTCCTGGGGTGAGTACTTTTTCCCACCAGAACAGGCCCAAGTTCTAGAGTCGGTAACCGTTTCTCTTACACCCAAGATTGCACGAATGCGCAAGGGGAGAGGATACTCCGATATACCGAATTGTGAAGGGTAAAATAACAATAAAAGAATGGGTCTAGTTTTCTGATCACAAGGTTTTCACCAAGTGAGAGCATACTCACCTACCACTCCACAAGCACACTCAAGCATGAAAGACATGATTCATTTTAAAAGCACCAAATTCAAAGTTTGCTAATCTAGGAATAAACAAGCACACTGTTTGTTTTCTCCTTCTTTGACATGCGAATCTACAAACATTGAGTTAGTAGTCTTGTATGTGATGGTCTTGGACACATGAAAAAGGATCACCACACGCTACAAGAAACTATTAGTAACACAAAATATCTAATCTGGTTAACATGCAGAAATAACCAACACAGAAAAAGACAGAAAAGCAGAAAACCAGAAAATAGAAACAACCCAAAATTCGGTAATTAAAATCTAAAAACTGACAGAAAAGTTTACCAGGAAAATGCGGTACGGTATTACTAGGTAGATGCATCGCGGTTTATTAGATGCGTCATTCTGTTCTACGAATGCGGCTCAGAAATGTCAGATGCATCTCTGTACTTATTAGTTGCGGCTTGACAGAACAGTTGCATCGTTTCTGTCAGCAGATGCGTTGTGACATTTGCGGCGATCCGTACCAGTTGTCTGCAAAACAACAGAAAACAAAAAAAACCCCACCAAAATAGAAAGCCACTACCATAAAGGATTAGTGACAGAGAATCTAATCTTATTGAATCATGCAGGAATAAAAACTGAATGCAGAAAAAAATACGATTAAACAACCCGAAATCCGAAAATAAAAATCCCAAACTAGAAAGAAAAATGTTATACTAGACGGATGCGGCATGAGTTTCGAATGCAGCTTTCTGGGTTTCGGATGCAGCTCAGGAATAACGTATGCGTCATTCTGTGCATCAGTTGCGTCGCGACAGGTCGATTGCGGCTCTACTGTTGTCGTGTGCGTCGCGACGCATATGATGCGTCACACTGTTTTTAAAAAAGTTGCGGCGATCCGTACCTGTACCTGCAAAACAATAGAAAACAACAAAAAAAAGCGTACGAAAAGCTGAAATAACAACGTCGGGTTCACCAATGTAATCAAGGGAAAATCCTAAAATTATTATTAAGTGGTTAGCATAATAACAATAAAATTTCCTATGAAGTAACAAAGTACAAAGGAAGTAATGTGAAGACAAAAGGGATGAAGTTACCCTAAGTCTTCACCTTCCATGATTAACCTTTGTTACACCTCCTAGCTTGCAGATAAATAAAAATGCCCTCAGATTTATGTGAGCAACTATGACTAAAGACTAAGCCCTATGCAAGTGTTGAAGGATTTGCAGAAATTAAAATGACCCTACAATGGACTAAATTGCCTATGACTGTAAGTGACTATAACTGTAAGACTAGTAGCATAAATTGAAATCTAAACATGAGAGACTAAGAGTGCAAGAAATCAAGAGAGCTGAGAGAGACAAATGAGAACAAAATTTCCCTTTTATAAAAAATTGCAATTTTGAATGTGTGGCCAGGATGAAAAGATGACAAGAACCCTAAGATCAATGCTTAAGATTGAATGTTGCTGGGTGCATTAGGGTTAGGTCAAAATTAGGGCAACAGGTAAGAATGAAGGGTGGAGATTGAATTATAACATAATTCAATCAATGGTCGAAATTAAATGAGAAGTCAAAAGTCAAGAATTAAATTGAAAGATAAGGCTGGCACGGACAAAGAGGCTGCTGGAGAAATTAAATAATAAAATTTATTTACTCCAGGTGACTAGTAAGTAATTAAATAATAAATATATTATTTAATTGTGGAGGAATGTGACAAAAGAATTATTTTGAATTTAAATAATGATTTTAATTCAAAATTCAAGAGAATTGGCTAAATTAAATAAATGAAATTTATTTAATTTTAATGAGAGAAACAGCTAATGAATAATTAAATAATTAAATTAAAATTATTTAATTATAGTGGAAAGTGGACAATTAAATAAATAAGAATTTATTTAATTTTTTAGAAGAGGGGGACTTAATTAGTGATGTAATTAAATAAATAAGATTTATTTAATTAATCAAGAAGACATAAAATGACAAAGGGAAATTAAATAAATTATGAAATTTATTTAATTAAAGGAAGACATAGATGATTAATGACGTATTAGATAAATAAATAATATTTATTTATTTAATAATCAAGGAGGAACAAGTGACATGAATTAATTAAATAATTATGAATTATTTAATCAATAGTCAAATGTGGACCAAGGACATAATTAGATAACTTAATTATGCTAGGACGAAGGTGGTAAAAATGAAGCTTGCAGGCCTAGGTCATTTTTAGGTGTCTACAGGAGGATTGGCTATATTCTCCTTGATCTTGTCGAAATCTTGATGACACTTTGGATCCCATTTGAAGGTGATATCTTTATGCAAAAGGTGTGTAAATGACTAGAATTTATTAGCAAGTTGGGCTATGAAATGTCTGGTAGAATGTAATTCTCCTTGCAAACTTCTTTACTATTTTAGATTTCATGGCGAGGGCATCTCCATTATTTCCTTTACTTTCGCCAAACCCACTTTGATGCTCCTTCTAGATACTATGAAGCCTAATAATTTTCTAGATGTGACACCAAACACACACTTTTTTTGATTCAAGAGTAGCTTATATTTTTCTATCAACTCAAAGATTTACCTCAGGACCATGGGATGATCTTCTCTTGCCTTGATTTACCTAGTAGATCATCAACATAATCTTCCATTATAATATGGATGAGGCCATGGAAGATGATGTTCATTGCATGTTGGTAAGTTTCCCCCACATTTTTAAGACCAAAGGGCATGAAATTGTAGAAAAAAGTGCCCTGGGGTGGTGGTAAAAGCAATCTTGCATGCTGATCTTCAAGTGCAATTCTAATATGATTATATCTAGAAAATCCATCCATAAGGGATAGCATAGCATGTCCTATTGTAAGATCTATCAACATGTTAATGTTAGGGAGTGGTAAATCATCTTTCAGGAAAGCTTTATTAAGATCCCAAAAATCTATACAGATTCGAATGTTCCCATTAGGTTTGGCCACAAGTATTATGTTAGATATCCATTCAAAATAATCAATTGGTCTAATGAATCTAGCCTCTAATAGTTTTTTGAGTTCTTTCTTAACAAGTAGGGCCACTTGGGGATGTATTTTTCTGAGCTTTTGTTTAACTATCTTTGCATATGGATGAACATCAAGATGGTGTACAAAAAACATGAGATCCAATCCTGGCATATTTGAATAGGACCATGCAAAGTTGATGATCAACCTTTAGTAAATTGAAAATGATGGCATACTCTTCCTCTGACAATGAATTGGCCACATAGGTGATTTTGGGCTCTTCTTCTATTCCTAGATTAACTTCTTACGTCTCCTCAATAAAAATTGAATATTTTTCAAATAAATGAGCACCAAAATGGGGAAGATGAACATCCCCATCCTCTAGTGCCTCATTGAGTTTTTCACTATTGGATGCACCCTTTATTTTTACTTTTGACGAGTCAAGAAGTGCCTTGGGGAGGTTCTCACTAGATGGCTCTTTTTTGTTTTTGTTTTGTTTTTTCTTTTGCATCTAGGGTGTTCATCTTCCCCTAATCCCATGAGATGTACATAAGCGTCCACTAAAGGAAAAATTTCTATAGGTGTGCTCCCTCGTAGGTCTCGATCAATAAGGTCAAGATGACAAAGGGAAAGGATGAAGGAGAAGATGGATGTGGATTCAAAGAGGAAGGGGATATCTACATCATCATATGAGAGTATGATGGCTTATTCTTTAGGTATGTCATCAAGGAAATCATTATCTGAATTGACATTATTTGAGGTTCTAGTGGATGATGGGACCCTTTTGATTTTCATCATAGCCTAAGCCCAAATGTTTGGGTCAAGCAAGTGTGTCAATGGGATGGAATCTTCCATGTTCCTCTACATCAAGTCCTCCCCCTTGATAGTTGTATTTTTCCACTAGCTTTAAAGCACGGGGATAAAATTCTTAGAAGTATTCAATAAGAGGAGGTGATGGCTCAAGTTATTCTCTATAGACCCATTGACTAATGTCTTCATTTTCTTGATCTTTTAGTATTCCTAGGGAATGGAGAGTTATAGAACCCATGTTCTTAGAGCTGATAGTTCTTGTCTTCACCTCCTCCTTTGGTGCAGACTGAGAAGGTTGACTATAGGTGTGAGGAGATGGAGGCATAGTTGCCACATTAAGATTTGTACACATCTCATATTCTCCATAGCCTTTATCAATGATCTAAACCTTCGTAATGGTGGATTTGGATGCAATGGATGGAATGTATGATGTGTTGGATGATGAATTGGGGTATGGATTGAAATATGATGCTTGAGGTTCCCCCACTTCGACTCTTGGAAAATATCAGGATTGGGGGAAAGAAGCCTCTAGAGCACAATAGTACTCAAAAGGCTAAGGATCTACATGGGCAGTTACTTTGACCCCCTTGTATGGGAACTTCAAGAATTGGTGATAGGTGGAGGGAAAAGATTGCATGGCATGGATCCATGGTCAGCCAAGGAGAAGGTTGTATGGAAAATCCATATCAAGGATGTGGCATGTATTGTACTACATGATGGGGCCAACCGGGGTAAGAAGAAAAATAATACCTTTAGAGTCCCTTTATGTATTGTCATAGGCCTTGATTGTAATGGTTTGACCATCCAAGTTAGCATGAGTATACCCTACATACTTTATAAAATTTAATGTAGATAGATTGAGGGAAGAGCCATTATCTACCAAGACCCATTTTACCTTATGGCAACTGACCAATACCTCAATGTGTAAGGCATGGTTATGGGATGGGTCAATAGGTGACATATCATTCTGGCTGAATCTTGGCTGATAGGTGGCTAAAAAGTGTCCTACTAAAGCTTGGAACTAGGTAGGATCAATTTCGTTGGGCACATGTGTATCCTCAAGAGATTTTGTAAGGATTTATTGGTGGATTGGGGAAGACCTAAGAAAATCCAAAATAGATATTTCGGCTCAGGTCTTACAAAGATGGTCAAGGATATTGTAATGTGAGCTCATAGGAGTTGGCTGAGATTAAGTGGAAAGCCTAGGAACTAATATGTAGGTATGACATGTGGTAACAAAACATTGAGAGACTTTTCCTTTGACACAAATCATAGATACATGTGGCTCCCCATGATTGATACAAATAATAATGGTCTCATAATTATAAGGAACATTCTTATAACTAATATTATTAGTGCTATTATTTTGGTTGTTATTATTAGGCCCAGGGTTTTCATTTGAGGTATTGGGACGTTGACTATGTCTAGGGAAGGAATTTTGATATACCTGCAATTGAACATTGGATGATGTAGCCAAATTTTCATCCTCTATGATATCACCTTGATCTATGAGATCTTGGATATAACCTTTAAGTCCTTCACACTTATTAGTGGAGTGACCTTTGATTTTGTGATAATCACAATACTCGTTTTCTTTGTACTAGGTGGGTTTGGGCTTTGACTCATCAAAAGGCTTTGTCATAGGATTGGTAACCACATAGTTTGCTTGAAGTAGCCTCTTGAAAACATCTAAAGGTTCTCCCAAGGGAGTGAATGAGCACTTATTATTACCTTGATTGTATTGACTGGACTATGGGGCAGGATGGGGTGCACCATGTGGTACATATATGATGTTGGAAACCGATTGCGGATTGGGGACATACTGTGAACTTTTTGAATTGTTGGCTACTTGGATGTGTTTCATGTCAGTGAAACCATCATTGATAAAGTTTTTATTTTTGTTCTAGTAGTGGGATTTGTATCCAGATGGTTTATCTTTATCTTAGTTAAATATTTTGATTTAGCCTTTAGTAATAGGACCCTCTCAATGGTAGTGCCCTTCTCCATGACCTCTACAAAGTTGGTAACACAATGGAGGAGTACGTTATGAGCTATTTTAGGATGAGTGCTTGCAATAAAGATGGTTATGAAGTCCTTCTCATTGAGACTGGATTTTAACTAACTAGCCAGGGCTCGCCACCTTTGCAGGTAGCTCACAAATGTTTCTCACTTGTGTTGCTTATCTTTTAGGAGATCTAAGGTATCAACGTCCTCCAAATGGAAGGAGAAGTGTGCAACAAATTTTTCTAACAAATCTACAAAAGAAGAAACTAACCCCCTCTAGAGACCCATGAACTAGTCTAAGGCTTTCCCCGCTAGGCACCTAGGGAAAAATCATATAAGGTAATTGTTATTATGCATGACTTCATAACAATGTGTGTAAAATTATTGTAAATGGTTTCTAAGATCTCCCCTTCCCCTGTATTTATCATATTTTGGCATTTCAAAATGCTTAGGAAAGGGGATGAGTAAAATTGAGGGATAAAATGGATAAGGGAAAGTCTCCTTAAATTTGAAGGACTTCTTGGATGTCCCAATTTGCAAGTCCTTTAATGTGGCCTTCATCTCTTCCCACTCCCTATAAATTGGTACTAAGGAGGAAGGAACTACTGGGTTGGATTGATTGTATGGGAGATATTGTTGATGTGATGGTGGTGGAGGTAGAATGGACTAATCATATGATGGCGTAGGTGGATGTGAAGGGATTTTTTGGTATTGATCATGATACATGGATTGAGGATTGGCATAGGTTTGTTGATATGCTGATAGGGCTTGGCAATATGATGAAGAGGCACCCTACTGATATGATGATGGTTGCTAAGAGTAAAATGGATTGGATTGGTAGTTGTATGTAGTTTATTTCTAGGAAGCATATGGAGGTTGTTATGGATTGGATTGTTGCTAATAGGTGTTTTGCTATGATTGTGAAGGATTAGGGTAAGATGGTTGTTGTTGGTATTATGTTAGATTAGAGTAACAGTAATTATTATTGGGATTGGATGTAGGGGGTTGCTGATAATCATTGTTTTGAGGATGGTACATGTATTGGGAAGCAAGGTTGCTAGGAATTTGATGAGAGAATTATTGTGATTACAACGAGATTTGAGTATGAGGTGGAGGTTGTGAGGGGATTTGTGAATGATGTGGTGGTTGTGATGGATTTCCCTGAGGCTAATGCAAGGATGGTTGTTGATGTTGCAGTGACATTTGAGAATGATGGCGGGGTTGCGAAGGAATTTGAGTATGCTATAGAGGCTCTGATGGGGGTTGTTGCAATGGTTGTTGAGGAGGAAGTTGTGATGGTGGTTGTTATGGGTTACCCTAAGGTTGATGCAAGGGTGGAAAGTTTCCCTAAGGTGGCTATTGAGATGTGAATGGAGATGGCTGTATGTTTCAAGTGTGTGTGTGGATAGGAGGAATGAGGGGAGGGCGAGTAGCAAAAGGGTTATATGTGTTTCCCCCAGTAATCCTAGGTCACTAACCTGATTGGTTTAGTGGAAGAGGTGGTGCATATGGTATGGGGGTCAGATGTTACAAAATGCTCACACCTTGTGAATTAAGGGGATCATGATCTTGGGGGTTGTTTGGACCTTGATGACTGATAAAGCCTTGAAAATTGTTAGGATCAGGCCCTTGGAGATTATTGGGATTAGGTGTTGCACCCATGACTGAAATATGAACTACAGGAGGTTGAATCCAATAACAGATATCATTTCCAAAATCTAGGCTGGTACCAGGTGTTGTGTGGTGAAACTAGGGGAATTTGTGGGACTGATGAGCTAGGATGATCCAAGTTAGAATTTGGTGGATCTTGTAATTAAGGAGGTGTAATGTTGACCTATTGTGATATATCAAAACCCAAAGGTGGCTTGGTTCCCCTCACAAGCAATTGCACAAGGATTGTCTCTCCCGTCTCAACGAGAAGATGTTTAGTCATTTGCAACTTGATGGGATTACTAAGATACTTGTTGGCAGTGAGTTCAGTTTGGCTAACCATGTTTTGCTCTGGGGTAGATTGTACAATTTTTTCTATATTAGATTGAGAGGAACTACCATTAGTGGAGGGATTCAAAGGATACTAAGGTTGACCACTCTCAGACTGTTGTTTCCTATGATCAAGTAACAGACATGAAAATGCAAAGGATTGGGAGACTAAGATGGCACTAAGTCCTAAAATGCACTAAAGTGGAGTCCTAGATGACTATTGAAGGGATGGATAGGGTGATAGACCAATTGATTAAAGGATTACTAAGATAATGATGGATTAATGATTGGATTTGATTGATTGATTGGATAGGATGATCAGCTTAACTCCAAACTATGTTCAAGAGTTGGATTAGATGATTCAGGATGATACTAATTGGATCAAATGATAAAGATGATGATTGCAACATAGAATCTATCTCGAGATGGAAATAGATTAATTTGGCCATGAAGGATTACTGACTCAGGATGGATGAAAATCCTAAGTAAGCATGGATGGTAATTATTGGGGCTAGTTACCTAACCTAATTGGATAAAAGAGCCTTAAAGTGATATCTAAGGGACTCATATTGATAAATCGATGATGGATATGAAATCTAGGGATGTCCTAAGATGCACCTATGTGATTTGATTGAGGATATAATGACTTTTCAAAAATGTAGACAAGCTAAAATGATGATTATGGGCAGATGGATAGTGATTAAAAAAAATTAATCACAAGAATAGACTTGGGAAACAACAACCTTTTAGTGGTCCAAAGGATTAACTCTCAGGGTTTTTGTAGAGTATTTTCCTATTTGTTTTCTTATATCTTCATTCTTGTCATGCATTTCAGCTTAGTATAGTCGTTGATTGATGTTTAGCATTTGTCTCATTCCTTTCCAAGAAATTTAATTTCATTTTTTCTTAGTTGTAGAATGAAGATGGCTACTTTGAGTTCCTAGTGCACATACTATGCTGCCCCATTTCAAGTTCACATCCCTAGGTTGACAATTTAAATGCACCTTCATGATCATTGAGATAGCTATTCAGGTTAGATGTCCAATCTTTGAATCATGGTTGTAAAGGCTTAGTTATTGAATCACTGTAGGAGGCCAAAATTTTTGGCGTCGTCGTCAGGGATGGTGTCAAACTAGGGAGTTATTTGGAGTCATTTGTAGTTTTTCTTGCTATAGTATTTCTGGAAGTTGTTCTTAGTATATCCTCATTTAGGAAATAATGACCCCCTTATTCTTTACCAATTGTTTTTGTGAGTTGGCTAATAGTGAGTGATACTGCATGCATAGATTAAGGAGAAGGGATACTTATGGGAGATTTATTCCTAACAATCCTATTCCATTCCAGCTTGTTGAATATCAAAATATTCCTAGAGAAGAAGAAGAAGAAGATCCACACCCCTTTGCTGATGCATTTCCTGATTTGACTAGCTCTGAAGTCTCCTCTAAAGACCAAAATCAGCTTGAGAACCCCTATCCTTTGGCACCACATCAAGCAAGAATGGGTGATGCAAATAGGAACAAACCTAACCAACCAGCTCTTCCTTTCCCCATTTCCCATTAGAATGAAGTTGAAAACATCAAAAACGACCCTGCTTCAACACTCCCCAAGTTTTATGGACTTGTCATAGAAGATCATGATAATTTTTTGTTTGAGTTTGACATACTCTGCAAGAGTTATGATTATACCACCGATGCCCATAGGCTTAAGCTATTTCCTACCACTATGAAAGAGTCTACATTAAGATGGTTCATGAGCCTAGGTAGAGATACTATGGATACTTGGGAAGACATGAAGACAAAATTCCTTGAGAAATACAAGGAATATTGCAGGGGAAGCGACATGAGAGGTGACATTTTCAGGATGTAGTAAAAAGAAGATGAGAGGATGGAAGATTATATTGAAAGGTTTATGTATTTCCTAAAAAAAATCCACACCATACACTCAAGGAAGACTCACAAAAGTTGCTTTTCCTGAGAGGAATAAATGATAGTTGCATTGATTCCTTGGACCTCATGGGAGGAGGAGATATCTCCCAAGTTCCTTGGGAAGATATCAAGAAAATATGCCAAAACTACTCTAGGGAAGCTTCAAAGAAAGGGAGAGCTTACCAATATTCTATGGGTAAGTCAACTACCAGTGGAGTTTCAAGAATGGAGATTACTCATTTGCTCGTAGACTTCAAGTAAGACATTATAAACAATCTAGCTACTCAGCTAGATACATTTTAGACCAAGAAGAAGCAAGAGGGGGCAAAGGAAATGATGATAGAGTATTGCTCCCATTGCAGACAAAGGAAGGGGGGCTACAGATGTAAGATGGTAGCTAATATTGAAAGCAAGTAGATTCCACCTAAGTTCAAACCAATGTAGATTGAAGAAGACCAAGTCTACTATGTTGCACAAAGAAAGCTTTGGGCTCCAAGACAAGGTGTGCCACCGGATCCACTATCTTATGTTGGGCCATATTTGAATTCCTATTCATTTGGTAACCAATGGTAACCCCCATATCCATTCAGCTATGGAGGATATCCACCACAACCTTAGAGTAACCCTCCAAATGCTTGGTTGAATAATAAAAAACATCCACCCTAGTGGCAACAACTTCAAGGGAATTGGCAACAATTTCAAGGGCATTGGCAGCCACCTCCAGGAAATTGGTAGCAAACAAATCAATGGAAGGGAGGACAAAAATGGCCTACCTAGACAACTAATTATATGCAGTCACCTTCTCAGCTCCAACAACCTACTATAATTCCTCCACCTGGTAATCCAATCTCAAATGCACCTAAACCTACTCAGCTACTAGCTCAGCCCACACATAATCCAAATAAGAAACCACAACAACAACCTGCATACTTTGTTGATTCAAATAAATTCCTTACATATGTTGTGAGTGTAAGTGATATCCACTTACATTCAGGAACTACTCTACCAATCCCTTCCAAGCCCATTATCACTGAGCTTCCTATGGAAGAAGAGGAGGAACCTCTAAATGATCCCAATCAGCCAAGTGTACCTAATAATCCTAAGCTAGTCCAAGTCAAGTAGACTAATAAAGAACCACCATTTCCTTAGAGATTGGAAATTTTGAAGAAGAAGGAAGAAAAGGAAGATACAAATTTTGACATCTTGGATTAGTTGAATCATATATGTGTCCAAATACCTCTATTTCAGCTCATAAAGGATGTTCCAATCTATGACAAGGCAATTAGGGAAGCATGCCTCAAGAAGCTAGGTAGGAAAAAGAAAGACCCAACTACAGTTCATGTGGTGGGATAGCTAGCTAACATCATGGTTGGAAAATTAACTATCCCCAAGTATAATGACCCAGGTAGTCCTATGGTAGCAGTTGTTATAAATGAGATCCAAGTAAAGAATGTTCTGATTGATTTAGGGGCAGCAATAAATGTAATGACCAAGGACATCTTGCAACAACTAAATGTTGCAAGCATGAGATCTACTCCTATTGTCTTGCAGCTTTCTCATAGCTCTACTATTAAGCCTGATGGTGTAGTTGAGGATCTTGTAGTAGTTTTAGATTCCTGGGAGTACCCAACAGACTTTATGATTCTTTCTCCTAAAGCTACACTAGGCATGTATCCCATTATTCTTGGAAGGCCATGGTTAGAAACTATAGATGCATACATTGGATCTCAATCAGGTGACATCACTATTTTAGATGGGAAGATCACTAAAAAGTTTATTCTTTATCCTCCTTCTCAGCCATCTCATGATGAAGATAATCCTGTTTACCACATGTAGGTGAAGAGGCTAAGGAAGTTAATTATGTGGTGCAATTTATCATGTTAGGAAGAAGCTCTTTCATGTAGCTCCAAGATGAGGATGAAGTATTAGCTAACATCATTTGGAACCATTGTGAAGTGGAGGAAGCATCATCTTCTCATTTTGCTACTACAGTCAAACATTTCTACCTTCTCTTCTTGTAGCCATTGTTCCTACAGACATACTTCTTTGGGCAACAGGTATGTCCCATACATTGCTACCATATGAACTAAAGGTACTGTGTGTTCATGAAGTAGCCATAATAGAGTTAACTACACAAGTATAGGTGTTAGAAGGAAAGTATCTAATTGTTAATAGAAAATTAAGTGAAGAATAACAATTATTATTGGAAAACTTATTAAGGACCCATCAACATGCATTTGCATGGGATTATCATTATATGAAGGGATTGGATCCTAAACTTTGTACAAAAAGAATTTACATTAGAGATGATTGAACCCTAGTAAGACAACCACAAAGAAGAATTAACCCTACACTAACCCTGCACTAAGAGAAATTGTAAAAGGGGAACAACAAAAATTACTAGATGCAGGATTTATCTACCCCATTTCAGATAGCCAGTGGGTGTCTCCATTAGTGATGGTTCCTAAGAAAGGATGGAAATGGAGAGTTTGTATTGATTACAGGGAACTTAATGCTACCACCAAGAAGGACCACTTTCCCTTACCCTTCATTAATAAAGTTTTGGACACACTTGCAAGAAAGTCATACTTTTCTTTTCTAGATGGATTTAGTGGCTACAACCATATCCAAATTGCACTAGAGGACTAGGATAAAACCATATTTACCTACCCATGGGGGACCTATGCCTACTTATTACTCCCATTTGGCTTATGAAATGCACCTACAACCTTTCAAAGGGCAGTCATTAGCATATTTTCAGATATTTCTCATGATTGCATGGAAATTTATATGGATGACTTTACCACTTATGGTGTTGATTTTAATAAAGTATTAGAAAATCTCAGGAGAGTCCTACAGAGATGTGAAGACCAAAAATTGTCCCTAAATAGTGAAAAGTGCTTCATGATGATGCAGGAAGGTGTAGTTCTTGACCACTAGATCTCCCATAATGGAATTCAAGTAGATCCTGCAAAGATTGAGGTAATCACAAATCTTCCCACACCTGCAAAATAGAAGGATGTTAGGAGTTTCTTGGGTCATGCAAGATATTATAGGCATTTCATCAAGGATTTCAGCAAGGTAGTAATACCCCATTGTATACTCTTCTCACTAAATATGTTGAATTCCAGTGGACTGAAGCTTGTAACAAGGGATTTTGTGACTTGAAGGAAGCTTTGACTCATGCTCCTATACTCAAAGGGCCTAATTGGGAACTTCCTTTCCACATCCATACTGATGCATCAGATTATTCCATCAGAGCAATCTTAGGACATAAAGAAGGAATTTTTTCAAAATTCCATTTACTTTGTCAACAAAAATTTACAGGGAGCTAAATTCAATTATACAGTGACATAGAGAGAAATGTTGGTAGTAATCTATGCACTAAACAAATTTAGACATTACATAACAGGTTACCAAATCTTTGTGCACACTGATCATGCAACCATTAGATATCTCATGAATAAACCTTTGATCATAGGTAGACTAGCAAGATGGTTATTGTTAATGCAAGAGTTTGATATAACCATTATGGATAAGCCAAGGAAGGCCAATGTTGTTGCATATTTTCTTTCAAGGCTGACTACATCAAAAGACAGTCAGCCCAAAGATGACTCTTTTCTTGATGAGTATCTATTCTCCCTCAGTATACAAACACCTTGGTATGCTGACATAGCTAATTATTTTGTCACAGGTAGATTTCCTTCTCACTTCTCTCCAAAAGAGAAAAGGGAACTCATTGAAAAATATTTTCATTTCTTCTAGATTGTTGGATGCTTGTTTTATACTGGACTAGACCATGTTATGAATAGATGTGTGAGAGAAGATGAGACATATGATATTTTGTGTGCATGCCACAATGAACCATGTGCAGGACATTTTGCAACCAAGAGGACAACAATAAAGATTTTGAACATAGGATATTACTAGCCAACACTCCACAAGGATACAAGAAGGTATATAAAAAAATGTAATAGATGTCAAAGAATGGGCAGACCAACTAGATCTGATGAGATGCTACTTTTCCCTTAGGTAGTAATCACCCCCTTTGACAAGTGGGGATTGGATTTTGTGGGACCCATTGACCTTCTATCAAATGGTAAGTCTTATATCTTGGTATGCACTGATTATGTGATAAAGTGGGTAGAAGTTAAGACCATGAAGCACGAAAGAGATAATAAGGTTGCAAAATTTCTTTATGAAGACATTTTCACAAGATATGGAGTTCCAAGAGAGATAGTGACTGATCAAGGGGCTTAACTCACATCAACCCTTGTTACAACACTAGTTAGTGAGTACAACATAAGGCACAAGAAATATACTCCTTATCACCCCAAGCTAATTACCAAGTTGAGGTGACCAACAGAGAAATTGAAGCCATTCTAACCAAAACAATAGTTATTCATAGAAAGAATTGGGAAAACAAATTACCAGAAGTTGTTTGGACCTATAGGACAACTTGGAAAATAACTAAAAGCTTCACTCTATTTGAGTTTTTGTATGGAAAGACAACCATGATGCCCATTGAATTTGAATATAAGACTCTTAGGACTGCACTAGATTTGGGGATGGATATTCTTGAGGCATAGAGAGAAAGAATCATGTAGCTAAATACTTTGGATGAGATAAGAACAGTAGCCCTACATCATATAGAGGTAGTGCAAAATTAGAGAATCAAGTGGCATGAAAAATTTATCAAGGACAAGAAATTCCAACCAGAAGATTGGGCCCTTCTCTATGACTCAAGATATCGGGAAAATGTAGGAAAATTGTAGACAAGGTGGCTAGGACCATATGAGTTTGCTGAGGTATTTCCTAATGGAGCTATTCAGCTCACCACCATTGACCCTATTAGATTCAAGTTACTTATCAATGGTCATCGCCTTATATTATATCACAAGCCAACTTCCAAAGAAGAGTTCCTATAGCAATACACTTAGCATGTAGCATCTGAGCTTCCTATAGCCGAAGGAAGTGGACCTAGTGTCCGTCCTTCTAGCTAATTAAGGTATGTAATTCTCATATTAAAGACTTCCACTTACATGGGAATCCATTTCTTCTCCCATCCACCAATCCACACATCCATTTCCACTTTTCTCTCTCTTCCATCACTTCACTCCACCTCATTCCACCTTATCTTCATTAATTGCTCAACTTATTCCTTTAAAAGGTGAGCAATACTTTCTCCACAATCTTTGCAACGAATCCTCCACACATTCATGTATGTGCACATTAATTGCGATATCTTAATTATCTTTAAGTGCATTCATCTAATTGTTGTACGTTAGTATGGACGTTCATTATGGCATGCCAATATTCTGTACCTTGTCAAATCATTATTTTTCATGTGTGGACGCATGCCAAAATTTAGGTTTGGGGGAGAAAAAGATGTGAAATATTTTTCCCACGTGTCAGTCCATGCTGGTCTACAATAGCAAAATTTAAATTTTTAAATTTAGCCGATTTGTAATCTGAGTGAGAGAATGACTCACATGTGTGAGGTGATACCAACTGTTGCCACCATTTCTATTCATTATAGCTTTCCTTTATTACTCTTTCATTGCCATTATTGACCTTTTCATATCTCAAATTTTACTGTAAACAAAAGGTAAGTTAAAATAAAAAGTGAAAATTCAGTCGACATTGGCATTGAAGTTAGCAAGTGTTGCAGGAAGGTGAACTTGATTTTTAGACAAAATTGAGGGAAATAAATCAAAGAGTATTTGTTTGATTGCAAAAAATGGGAGGTGGGTTAATTCAAAATGAACCCACAATGCATGATGTATTACTATAGGATGCACCTTGCCTGGCTAAATTCAAAAACTATTGATGGATAGGATACTTCCTAAAGTTGGATGATTTTTATGAAGAAATTACACTAGAGTTCACCAAAACATTGTCTAAAAGGAAGGCCATGGTAAAGGGGATGGAGGTTATAGCAACTGAAAAAATAATTGAAGAAGTCACAAGGTTACTTGCTGATGGTGAAAATTACCCTATTTCTAGAGACACAAGATTAGCTAGGGCTGAATTTAGATAGTCAAACAACCCTCCATTGAGCATAGATAGACATGGTTCAAAGAGAATTTCTCTACCCAAGGCATGGAAGTAGATAGCCATTTATGTTATCAAATGTAATGTCCCCATTTTGGCCATACACTCTTCTTTGACTGATAGCCTATTTCTGAAAATCTGTAGGTTGATCAAAAGTGAAATTAGGGTTTCCTTGCTTGGAGGTTTGTGGCATTTCTAGGTATTTAATATTTTTAGTAAATACTAATTTTCGCAGTGGTTCAGTTGTCAGCTTTCATTAAGTCTTGCTTCCAGCTCAATTCTACTTTCTGTTGGTTTTGAGGTAAACTTACTATTTTTGGCAGTGGCTATTTTTAGTAAGTCTAATTTTGGTAGTGGCATCATTAGCAGTTCAACTCAAGTCATCTTGTTATCCATCAGTCTCAGTTTGGCTTTGGGTTTGGTTTTCTCCTTGGACTGAGTTTTAGACTTAGTCAATTTTCATGTCTTGAAGTTGTACCCCACGCCTAGGCTTGATGACTTCAAGTTGTTTAAAAGAAGGGGACATAAAGGGGTCAAGTGAGCATTTAATTATTTAATAAATGCTTTATTGTTGCAATATGAAATGGATGCCTAAAGGGGAAGTTGAATAATATTTTATTATTTCAAAAAGTAAAAGGAAAAAAGGTGGCGTCCTTTTTGGAAGTTGAAGTGATTCAACTTCTTGGAATTTGAAGAGTTCTTGTTGCTTCATTTTCCAACTAAAGCTTATATATTGCTGTTGTTTGAAGAATTGATTATCCAATGTTTATGCTAATGTTATGCTGTCGGAATGAAAACTTGTTTTTTACTTTGAGGGATGCTTACCTCCTAGTTCCAATCCAATTTCGTGTTTGAAAGATAACACCTAGTTGGTATTATTGTTGCTTCTCAATCAGACTAGTAGATTGTGCTTCAAAATTGGTGAATTTTGGTGAGAACTTCAGTTTTTATGTTGCTGGTGTATACACAGCTGAAGGTGGTTTTCATTTACAACTTTTGGTATGAATTTATTTTGGTTATGGGTATTTGATCATTGCATTTCTATGATAATGGTGACCATATTTGGAGGTTTTTAGATTTTAATTCCAAGTTTCTTATTTTTCCAATAGAAATCGCCCCTCTATAGGGCCGTACCATCTCATGAGTGCTTTGGGATTCGTGTAATAATAATATCTTGAGTTTTTGATGCAGTTTTGTAGTTTGAGTTTGGGTTCCATCCTCCTAGAAGGTCTTTGCAAAACATTTCAGCTTATTCGGAGGTATTTAGGAGTTGTGAACATTTTTATGAGTTTGTTGTTTGCTGATAGACATTTCCAGATTGCAGATTTTTATATCAGACTTGTTAGTTTTTGATATAATGCTGGTTTGAGCTACATTTTTATATCATTATTGTATTGTAAGAGTTAGAGGAAGTGTTACTCTAACCTTTGATGGATTTGGAAGCATATCTTTCTTATTTGCAGTTGTTTAATTCATTGTAAAGCTGACTAGTAGTACTAACAGCTATTTATTTTATTTGCTGCAATTACTTGCTATAATTTCATACATTTGTAACCCCTGGATGGTTTACCGCCAGTGTGGAGAAAAAACAATTAATCTCTCTTTAGTCACCCACTGTAAAGTGGTGAATTCCCACTCATAAGTGGATGCCCGCCTCAGCGGATGAATTAGTTTTGTATTGTAATGTTTTTCCCCCCACTGTTCAAGTGGTAGCGTGGAAATTCTCATGGCTGGTTCACCACCTATTTATTTCAGTTTTCAATTAATAACTCCATCATATGTTAGCACCTCGCCCTCAGTGGGATCTTGAGTGCACATTCTTGATGTTGAGTTTGTTTCATTTCAAGTATTGTTCTTTAATTTCTCCACCATATGACAACACCTATCCTTCCTTGGGATTGAGTGTGCATTCTTGGTGTTGAGTTCTTTCAAGCTTGGATTTCAGTTTTGATGCTAATGCTAATCAAGTTGGTTAAGTGCTGGTTGTGTTGTGTTACTTCATCGATAAAAATTGGTTGGCATATTTCAGTTGTATCAGAGCCAAGATCTTGCCATCCTGTGAATAAGACAGAGTCAGTTGACAAATGAGTGATAGAGAAATCAGATTCTTCACCTAAGTTCAGTTTAGCTTTTAGAAGTTCTTAAGATGTTGCATTTTCTGAGGTCCAGGAATCGTGAGAAGTCAGATTTGATTGTGGCTTCAGAAGAATGTCAGTTCAAGAGGCAATGTGAACATAAGGCTGCCATACTCCGTAAACAATATCAGAGCATGACAAATGAGTTTAAGAACGATGTTTCTTTTGACATGTTTTTGAATTGTGTGGTGATTCATGACCCTGGAAAGTTGGCTATGGTCAACTACATCAAAAAAATGATTAAAGAGGAAGTAGAACTTGCCATGGTTGAAGAATCAAGGAAGGAAGAAGCAAAAGGATCTGTTTGTGGTTTGCAGCCCACAAGTAAGCAAATTGAAGAGAAAAATCAGTCAATTAGTGTTGAAGAAGACACAAGCAAGGTGCACATTTTGGTTCAAAATGAAAGTGGGCTTGATGAAGATACCTTGGCAAATGAGGAGATTAAGTTAGAATCCCAAAATACATCCCTAGACTTGCATGGGATGGGAAATAATGAAGATTATTATGGTAAGAAGATCATTACAATAGTCTTGAGTCCTAATAAGGATTCAACCAATGAAGATCTTGAGACAAATGGCTTCTCAAAAGATGCTGGTGGAACAGTTGTGTGGGATAAGTACGTTGAAGAAGAGCAAGATGAAGCAAATACTAATGGTGTCTTTGAACCAACTTATGACCATTACGAAAGTAATGTTGTTGATGGTGATTCCGATGTGTTTTTATTTCCTCTTGTTGAAGATTTAGTGAAGGATAATTCTCTACTTCTTGCTGAGCCAATTCCATATGAAGAATTAATGACAAGTGTCCAAGAAGACTTCTTTGGTATGTATGTGGGCACTAATGATAAAATCAGCAACACATCTACTCAAGAATAATTTCATTAAAGAAAAGAATGACAAAATATTCAAAGCAACCAACTTTGATGATTCTTTAATCCAATATAATGCTAGTGACTTGGGTGGTAGTGGGTTTGATTATCAAACTACATCTGTGGAGAAATTTATAGATGAAGATTTCAGCTCAAGTGGGTTGAAGAGTGACTCATTCAAAGAGTCAATAGTTCAAGAGGAGCATGATGATCTCTTTCCTATTGATCATTGCAATGAAACCTTTCACATTTGGGATCTGGGTGCGATGTCACCAAGGTATGATAAAGAACCAGAGTGGGATAAATTTCCCTTTGATCCTGATGAAGTTCAAAAATCAGTTTGCAATAAAAGTAATGAAGTGATCTTTGGAGAGAAGTTGCAGCAATGGCTAATGAGAATGCGATTTCTTATGTTGAAGAGAAGAATGTTTTAAAATCAGCAAATGATTTGGATGCCTTTCAAAATTACGCACAAGAAGAGTATGAGCACTTGAAAGGTCAAGATAGAGGTACTAATTTGTTTGAAGAAGTTGTTGACAAGCCTTCAATTCAGGAGTTATGCGGTGATAAGATTAGAAAGGAGGCTGATTTTGAAAATCATGTCAAGGAAAACAAATCAGAAAAATTGATGTTTGATGAGCATAGCTTCTTTGCTGATTGGGATCAAGGGCCTAAAGAGCTGCAAGTTTTGAAGGATAATTTATTGGTTTCAGAAGAGAAGATTGTTAAAGTGTTATCAAGATTTGATAGCACATATCACTTCATTGAGGAACTTTGCTGGAAGTTTCAATTTGAAGAGAAACTAAATGGAGTTAAATATGGAGACTCTCTTTCCAAGATGCAATCTATCAAAGAGGCATTGGAATCCATAAAGTCAGATTATTTGTATTTGCTCTTAGATAGGGATAATGCTATTAAGTTTGTAGAGGAGACTTATGATTCCTACCAAGAGAAGGAGGAAGAGATGGATAGGCTTTGCCTTGATTTTACCTTAACTCATCATTCTTTATACAAAGTAGAAAATCATTCATCTATTGCAGCTACCCTTAAGGAACAAGAAGTTAATACAAGGATTATGGAGATCAAATAAATAGTTGAAGGAATAAATGAACTCCATAATGATGAAACATTGCGTGATGCCAATATGATCCCATATGTTGATGGTGATTGGAAAGTACATCAAGAGTGTGAACTCTTGAGTTGGGAAGAGACTTTTCCACAAGAAGGAATGGTTTGCAGCTATGCGATAGATGTTTTAACGGATAATGAATGTAGTATTCAGCATGCTACACTTTGTGGGTTGGCAATTAATGGTGAGCATCCACAAGTTGAAAAAGATGAGTTTTAATTCTATGAAGACACCAACGAAAGGGATGAAGATAATATTTTTGAGAACAACAGTCCATTATCTTCACACGATTTGGATAGTCATAAGGTGATAGATATTTTCTATGAAAGTGTGCCATGTTTTGTGAGTAGTAATCATCAAGGGCATTTTGATAATGAAAGAATAAGTGGGATCAAGGATGAAGTATTCACATTGAAAGTGTGGACTCAAGGAGATTTCTTCAACATTGGCTTAAAGGTGTCAATAAAACAAGTCTTGGTAGTTGCTGGTCACTCCATTGCAGTAGCAAAGAGTGAAGATTCCAGACTTATTACTCATGAAGTTTGGGAGAAAGTTGAACCTAAACAGGCAATTTACCTTCTTAACAATCTATCTCTTGGGTTGAGTGATGTTTTGGCTCACCCTAGTCCTTTGGGGAAATGAGAATTATGGACAACATTTGTTTTGTGCTCCATTGATGTTGATGTTTTCATGGATGGGCTACATGGGTTTATCAAAGAAGACACTAACTTCTTAAGTTTGCAAATTACTTTGATTAACACTTGGAGAACTATGGTGTTCTCTTTTTGGTGCATTGGGGAACATTTCCAGTTGGGTATCCATGCTTGGGATCCTCAACATGGCTTGATGGAGATTGTTACAAGTGGAAAGAGGAATTATTGGAGAGATACGGGTTCAATTTTCAGATTCTTTGATGCTGTCCCCATCCTTATTAACCATTCGATGGTTCTTTTTGCACATCGATCGATGGATTGGGAAGATATATCAAACAAAGGATGTTTTCATTTTGGGTTGGAGTTCCTTGAGAGGATGTGTCCAGCCTTGGGCATGAGTTGTTGTGATATTATAGATGCTAATTTCTAGTTTTGTAGCAATCCTACAACTCCTTGCATGCTGATTTTCCTAAAATCAGACTTTGAGTGGTTCATTTCAGTTTTCATAGGCAGCTGGTACATTCATTTTTCCTCTTCACAACCTCTTTTCAGTGATGATTTTTGGCTTCAAAAGTGGGTAATGATGTTTCATAGTGATTTAGATTAGTATTGGATGGTGTTCAAGTTATGTTCTAGTGGCTTTCTTTATACAATCTCTTGCACTAGTGTTTGGGGCAGCGAACCTTTGCTTGATTTGGTTCAACTTTTTGAGACTTTGGGGGAGAGATTGGTGGAAGTTTTCAGAGTTTTTCTTGAATATGTCAGAATTACTCAAAGGAGGCATTATACATCCTTAAGGAGCTTTGAGGATGCAGTTTCTATGACTTTGCAAAGAGCTATTTTTTCCTTTGCAAACAGCTATGATGGAGTCACATTTGCTGTTGTGATTTGGTTTGATGCTTTGAGGAGTGATGTTGATGAGAATATTTTTGAGTTGTTTAGACTATTCTTCTTTGTTCTCAGAATGGTGATTTACATTGACATTGCAGATGTTAATTCCTTAGAGTTTATTGAGCAAGAGACACTGTTAGATTTTGATTCAATTCCTTCTATATTGTTCAACTTGAATTTCAGGCATGTTATCACTTTGAGGTTGCAGGGATGGTTAGTGCAGTTATGGTGCAATGATTTCATTTGTGTGATCAGAGTAGAGCAGCATCAGCATGGTGGGGTTTTTTAGAGATCGACATGGGACCCCGGGATCCTATATGTTTGGTGGGATCAGTATGGAGTGTTATGGCATTGCTTGAGGACAAGCAATTTTGGGAAGGGCGGACTGTAATGTCCCCATTTTGGCCATACGCTCTTCTTTGAATAATAGCCTATTTTTGGAAATCCGTAGGTTGATCAAAAGTGAAATTAGGGTTTCCTTGATTGGAGGTTTGTGGCATTTCTAGGTATTTACTATTTTTAGTAAATACTAATTTTGGCAGTGGTTCAGTTGTCAGCTTTCATTAAGTCTTGCTTCTAGCTCAGTTCTGCTTTCTGTTGGTTTTGAGGTAAACTTACTATTTTTGGCAGTGGCTATTTTTAGTAAGTCTAATTTTGGTAGTGGCATCATCAGCAGTTCAACTCAACTCATCTTGTTATCCATCAGTCTCAGTTTGGCTTTAGGTTTGGTTTTCTCCTTGGACTGAGTTTCAGACTTAGTCAATTTTCATGTCTTGAAGTTGTACCCCACGCCTAGGCTTGATGACTTCAAGTTGTTTTAAAGAAGGGGACATAAAGGGGTCAAGTGAGCATTTAATTATTTAATAAATGCTTTATTGTTGCAATATGAAATGGATGCCTAAAGGGGAAGTTGAATGATATTTTATTATTTCAAAAAGTAAAAGGCAAAAAGGTGGCATCCTTTTTGAAAGTTGAAGTGATTCAACTTCTTGGAATTTGAAGAGTTCTTGTTGCTTCATTTGCCAACTAAAGCTTATATATTGTTGCTGTTTGAAGAGCTGATTATCCAATGTTTATGTTAATGTTATGTTATCAGAATGACAACTTGTTTTTTACTTCAAGGGATGCTTACCTCCTAGTTCCAATCAAATTTCGTGTTTGGAAGATAACACCTAGTTGGTATTATTGCTGCTTCTCAATTAGACTAGCAGATTGTGCTTCAAAATTGGTGAATTTTGGTGAGAACTTTAGTTTTTATGTTGCTGGTGTATACACAGCTGAAGGTGGTTTTCATTTACAGCTTTTGGTATGAATTTATTTTGGTTATGGGTATTTGATCATTGCATTTCTATGATAATGGCGACCATATTTGGAGGTTTTTAGATTTTAATTCCAAGTTTCTGATTTTTCCAAGAGAAATCACCCCTCTACAGGGCCGTACCATCTCACGAGTGCTTTGGGATTCGTGCAAGAATAATATCTTGAGTTTTTGATGCAGTTTTGTAGTTTGAGTTTGGGTGCCATCCTCCTAGAAGGTCTTTGCAAAACATTTCAGCTTATTCGGAGGTATTTAGAAGGAGTTGTGAACATTTTATGAGTTTGCTGTTTGCTGATAGACATTTCCAAATTGCAGATTTTTATATTAGACTTGTTAGTTTTTGATATAATGCTGGTTTGAGCTACATTTTTATATCATTATTGTATTGTAAGAGTTAGAGGAAGTGTTACTCTAACCTTTGATGGATTTGGAAGCATATCTTTCTTACTTGCAGCTGTTTAATTCATTGTAAAGTTGATTAGTAGTACTAACAGCTATTTATTTTATTTGCTGCAATTACTTGCTATAATTTCATACATTTGTAACCCCTGGATGGTTTACCGCCAGTGTGGAGAAAAAACAATTAATCTCTCTTTAGTCACCCACTGTAAAGTGGTGAATTCCCACTCATAAGTGGATGCCCGCCGCAGCGGATGAATTAGTTTTGTATTGTAATGTTTTTCCCCCCACTGTTCAAGTGGTAGCATGGAAATTCTCATGGCTGGTTCACCGCCTATTTATTTCAGTTTTCAATTAATAACTCCGTCATATGTTAGCACCTCGCCCTCAGTGGGATCTTGAGTGCACATTCTTGATGTTGAGTTTTTTTCATTTCAAGTATTGTTCTTTAATTTCTCCGCCATATGACAACACCTATCCTTCCTTGGGATTGAGTGTGCATTCTTGGCGTTGAGTTCTTTCAAGCTTGGATTTTAGTTTTGATGCTAATGCTAATCAAGTTGGTTAAGTGCTGGTTATGTTGTGTTACTTCATTGAAAAAAATTGGTTGGCATATTTCATCAAATACATCACCTGTGAGGGTTTCCAGTCAAATTTGCATTTCGTGCACTTCAAGATTTTTAATCACATGAGGAAAGGAAGGAGGATGAATGTGTTGAACATATTATATAATCTTCTCTCAATCATGGTAGCCGAAACTAAAAAAGGTAGAGACAATTCTATTTCCCACAATTGTCTAATTAAATCGCTAGTTGAGAAGTCTTTGCATGATGTATTTGGAATGGAATGGGAAGAATTCATAAAAATTGATCAAATTAGACCTGAGCACTTGCAACCTAGGGTTTTGCTTCAGCCTCGTAGGTCTAGCAAGAGATTAAGCATGACTGAAGAGACTCTTGGCACTTGAACCTCTGGCATAGGCCCTAGTGTAAATCCTCCTACAGCAAAAGAAACCATAGAAATTAGTTCTTTAGGAATATAACATTCAGAAAAAGAAAGCTCTTCCTCAGATTCTGATGACAACATTCCACTTGGAACCCTAATGAAAACTAGGGCATAGAAGAGAGAAGTAGAAATAAGAAAAAGAAAGGCCAAAAGGTAGCCGAAAAAAAGAGGCGTCGAGTTCTAAAAAGAGAAAGCTTGACACTGTTCATCCTACAACCAAAGAAAAACATGAGAGCCCTCTATTGGTGGTTTTTATTGTAAACCAGGTTGGTCTCCTATTCTACTTATGGAGTAGCCATCTCCAATCAAGGGTAGCTTGGAGGACCTAGACCAACTGACAAGATTCAGTCAAAGACTGAGATCTTCTACACTTTAGGCTCTGTAGAACCAGGGCAGGTATACCCACACAATGCCTCAAATAAGACTAGACATTGCTTTTTATAGCAGATGACTCCTGATGCCAAGTGTTGAGAACTTCAATTGGGGCTATATTCTCAGTTACAAAACACTTGAGACAACAAGGAGGTAGGACATAAACTAAACAAAAGATATTCAATGATTTTAAAAAGTTTTCTAAGAGGAACTAGGCTGCAAACAAATCAATGCCTAATCTGAGGTCATCGAGTCACACACAAAAGATGGAATGCATCTGCAAATAGGACTCAATCACTGGATTTTTTTTTGCTAATGCCTTTCATCAGCTATCAATGCCTTACACTGACAATTTGGCTCTTGTATCAACTAGACTATTCTTACCAAATCCAACCTACAAACAAGTAATCACTGCTATCTATTCAAACGATTTAACTACTTCCTTGAAGTAGACCTATCAACAAATAACACAGTCCCATGAAGTATGAGAAGATGAAAAAAACACCTTATGCATTTATTCAAATGATTAAAATCCTACAAATGTGGAGACAATTTGATGATATGCATGAAAGATAAGCATCTTCATGTATTCCTACTTAACTAATTGCATTTATAGAGGAATTCAACATTACAGTTTACAGACTCAAAAATGACCTAAGACCAAACCCTAATCTATGTCAGACTAATCACAAACTCAGAAAAATGTGGAACTAGAACACAAGGGTTCAGAACCCCTCATCCTGGCCATGAATTCTCCCTTTATAGGAACAGGGAGAGAAACAAGCAACCAGCCAGGGAAAATACACATCAGTAATTAACCAAACAAACCCTAAACAACACACAGGCCAAATTACTAGTCCACATCAGACCCCAACTGCATCATGACCAATAAAAACCCTCACTGTGACCTTCAAAAACTTCTCTGGTCTCATAAATGTCACTGGTCGGGTTGTTGCAGGAAAAAAATTCCTACACAAATGAAGCCAGGAAATCAATGTAAAATATACCACCAAATCCACACGTCCATACTCGAGCCATGCCGTCCTTGTCCCAAAGTCACATCACCATGAATGTTGGCTTGGTAGATCCAACATCCTTCCATCTATCACCATGAATGTTCCAAGTCTTCGCATGCAAACATAACAAAAACCCTAGAAACATGTGAAATTGAATCTCAGCCATTGATCAACAGTGATCGGGTGGTTGTCATTTAAATCTTGATTAGCCGTTGAAGTGGGCTACCACTTATGACTCCCACACCCACTGTTGATCACTGAATGTTATTGCACCACCTAGCCTTCCTCATGGCCATAGGCCCCAACAAGGAAGGGGACTCAGCGTGACATGTGTCGACATATCGCCATCATTGCGGGAGGCAAAGCCATAGATCGCTAATAGAAAAGATAACCTCTCGCCAAAAACTGCATGTTACATCGAACATTCAACATAATCGGCAAGAGTTGGTCGGGTCGGCCAGACATCATATTGAAGTACCCACGGTCGAAGGGAGTCACATCAAAGGGTCAACACAATCAGTGAGATATGGAGGGGTCAGGGAGACATCTCCCCGACACATCAAACGTGGACCACCAAAAAAAAGATCTCGGAGAGACATCACAAAGTCACCTAGAGATCATAACGATACCAAAAATCATACCGAGAGCATGGCAGGGGGCAGCAAAAAGGATCTCGGGGAAACCAAGGGGAGTCGAGAAGACCTCACCCTAGAGAAAATAACTCTCACCGATTGAGCCCTTTGAAAGAAAATCCTTTATGCAATTTCGTTGTGATTTTATGTTTCTTTCACCAATGCAACCTTCTCCCATATGAATGTCGCTATAGAATACTATCATCAGGGGGACCTTTTGTAGAATATAGTGTCATATTGAGAGCCCTTCATTCACTTAGAGTTTCTAAGACAGTACAAACCCTTTGCCAAAAGTCCCTCATAAGACTGAGTTGCCAAGACTTGATAGGTTTGCTGAGACACTATATCAATAGCCATGAGTTTCACCGAAAGACCACGTGACCACTTCTATTCGCCGAGACCTCTAGAAAGTCCTACCAAAGATAAATTTCCAACACTGGTCAGTGTGACATTGAACACTTGCTATGACATCATATCGAGAGAAAAACTCATGCTGATATGACTCCTTCCTATGCCAGTCAGTGTGACAAACCAATATCGTTGAGACCTCATACCAGGAGACTTAACTTACACTGAAGGAAAACCAAAGAGCACCTGTCGCCAAGAGACTTCCACATGCACTTGTCGGTGAGACCAAGAGGAGTTCGTGGAGACATCTCCCAAACATAACAAACACTAGCCGACAAAGATTTCGGGGAGACAAGCCAAGGTGCCAAGAGGTTATCCCAAGCACCAAAGGTCACAGTGAAGGCAACACAGGGCTAGTGAAAGCAATAACAAGGGGCCAGTAACAAACAAAAAAAGGGGGCTCAGGGGAACCACTTAAGTTAAAATGAATCAGGAAGATAGGTCACCAACAAAAAGAATAAATGGCCAGAGGAAAGGGAAGACACGGACCCAAAATGATCTCGCTCCCGCCTCCACAAAAGATAGCAGACACAGAGTCAGGACCAAAACAAAACCAAAAAGCTACAGGGTGGAGACAAAATGAAAACCGGTGCAAGTGGAGTCGGGGCCGAAATGAAACCAGAAAGTGAAACATGAACAAGGTTCTGAAACCAGTTTCCACTCTGATCCCGCCTCCACCAGAGGAAACAAAAGTCGAAAGGAAAAGCAAAGGCATGGAACTAGAGGGGGAATGAAACCCGAAAGAGGAGTGAAAGGAAAAATCCTGATCCTGATTTCACTCTGATCCCGCCTCTGCCAGACAGGGAAAAACACAAGGCAAGGAAGAAGAGGAAAATCTGGCCACCCAAGACATGAAACACTTGGCATGCTGAGCTCAACCCTGGTGGGAGCCCATTTACCCCACATGCAAAAATGATAGAAAATTCCCAAGCTAAAGATTTTTTAGGAAAATCAAAGGGAAACAACTAAAAAATGAGAGACAACCTGAATAGGCACTAACATAGGCTCCAGTTGGGGATGTATGCCCCTGGTGGGCATAGCATGAATTCAGATCTTAGGGTGAGCAAACCAGAAAAGAAGGACCAAAACAGCGAGGAGCTAACTAGACAAGGTTAGCAGACATAGCAAAACAAAACTGACCAAAAAAAGCAAAAACCTAACCTAATGTTCATGGAAAAAGAAATGCTTCAGATGAAGCACCACTTCAAGAATTGTCCATGAACAGGAAATTCAAGAGTCACATTATTGATTCTTTATTTCATCTAATGACACCAAGCCACCAAATGAAAATGAGGGCCAACATTTACCCCTGTCAAATACAATTTTGTAGAATGAGATGGCCTCCCCTAACTCATGCTTGCCTCTACCAAACATCAACAATATGAATGACAACACCCTTGCAAACACAAGTATCTGATTGCCTTTGTGCAAGTGAAAACTTGCTCTTTGTCCAGTTTTATCTTCAACTACAACCAGATCCAATAAACTTTATCATTGCCACACTCTTGATTCTTTGATTCTATATCATGTGGAAATACTTGTGAATACTGATCAAGACCATATGAAAAGATAGTCTAATCACAAATGGCTACCTATTCATCATTATAAACATGTACATGATCCTTATGCATTTGAAAGTCAGGCATACTTCCAAAATACTAACTATTATGTGACAACAAGCTATCATATTCACTATTTACATTACCCTAAAGCTGAAAACAACTAGCTCTAGTGCTCTGCATATTATCACATTCTGTGAAAACTTCATCAAGTGTATACAAAGGGATACACTTGCCATTTAACACATCTTGTAATTGCTCTATATCATTTTCAGTAGGAGGAGGCACATCATTAGTGCAATGATGGTTTAAACTACTACTCCCACTTCCTCTTTTCACTTGACTCTATTCATCATCATGCTGGGAATGAGAGTCATCAAAGGAATCTGAATCATCCTCATGGTGTGCCTTAAGCATGGTATCATAGCTTGTAGAGGGAGCATCAGGACAACAATGCATCTTGCAAATGAAACCTATCCCTCTACAACTATCCAGTTGCAATATTCAAATATCCCTTGATGACAGTGCTTGATCTCACCAAATAAGGGAACTAAAGTTTTTTTAAATGTTCAAAAGCATGAAGGATACCTAGGAATGTTGCAGCCATGGAACTATCTTCAAATATTCAGCAGGTTCACCTTGACAGAGTCGCCACCTCTTTGCAGAGGATTGAGCTTCAAATGGTATGAAGCTCACTTACATGTAAATCTTTCTCTCAGTTCCATCTGACAGAGCACCATAAATCTTGTAGCTTTCAGGTTAACTGCAATAAAAATTTTCTCCAAGTCTGAGATTCTTCAAACTTTGAATAGCACCAACATGGTAAACAAATATGACTCTTTTGATATGGCACTTTATAACCAGATTTTTAAGTAAGTTCCCAGTAGAGTCACCATCTTGTTGGTGGTTTTTCTTGTAAACCAGGTTGGTCTCCTATTCTACCTATGGAGTAGCCATCTCCAATCAAGGGTAGCTTGGAGGACCTAGACCAACTAACAAGATTCAGTCAAAGACTGAGATATTCTACACTTTAGGCTTTGCAGAACCAGAGAGGGTATACCCACACAATGCCTCAAATAAGACTAGACATTGCTTTTTATAGCAAATGACTCATGATGCCAAGTATTGAGAACTTCAAACGGGGCTAGATTCTTAGTTACAAAACACTTGAGACAACAAGGAGGTAGGACATAAACTAAACAAAAGATATTCAATGATTTTAAAAGGTTTTCTAAAAGGAACTAGGCTACAAATAGATCAGTGCCTAATCTGGGGTCACGAAGTCACACACAAAAGATGAAATTCATCTGCAAATAGGACTCAATCAATGGATTTTGTTTTGCTAATGCCTTACATCAGCTATCAGTGCCTTACACTAACAATCTGGCTCTTGTATCAACTAGACTATTCTTACCAAATCCAACCTGCAAACAAGTAATCAATGCTATCTATTGAAAGGATTTAACTGCTTCCTTGAAGTAGACCTATCAACAAATAACATAGTCCGATGAAGTATGAGAAGATGAAAAAAACACCTTATGCATTTATTCAAATGATTAAAAGCCTACAAATGTGGAGACAATCTAATGATATGCATGAAAGATAAGCATCTTCATGTATTCCTACATAATTGATTGCATTTATAAAGGAATTCAACATTGCAGTTTACTAAATCAAAAATGACCTAAGACCAAACCCTAATTTGTGTTAGACTAATCCTAGACTCAGAAAAATGTGGAACTAGAACACCAAGGTTCGAAACCCCTCATCTTGGCCATGAATTCTCCCTTTATAGGAACAAGGAGAGCAACAAGCAACCAGCCAAGGAAAATACACATTAGTAGTTAATCGAACAAACCCTAAACAACATGTAGGCCACATCACCAGTCCATGACAGACCCCAACTACATCGTGACCAATCAAAACCCTCGTTGTGACCTTCAAAAACTTCTCTGGTCTCATAAATGTCACTGGTCGGGTTGTTGTAGGAAAGACATTCCCACACGAATGAAGCTAAGCAATCAATGTCAAATCCACTGCCAAATCCGTGCATCCATACTTGAGCCATTTCGTCCTTGTCCCAGAGTCACGTCGCCATGAATTCTTGCTTGGAGGATCCAACAACCTTCCATCTACCACCATGAATGTTCAAAGTCTTCGTGCGCAAACATAACAAAACCCTGGAAATATGTGAAATTAAATCTTGGCCATCGATCAACAGTGATCGGGCGGTTGTCTTTTAAATCTTGATTAGCCATTGAAGCAGCCTAACACTTATGACTCCCGCACCCATCATTGATCATTGAATGATATTGCACCATCTGGCCTTCCTCATGGCCATAGGCCCCAACAAGGAAGGGGACTCAGTGTGACACATGTTGACATATTGCCATCATTGCAGGAGGAAAAGCCATAGATCGCTAACAGAAAATATAACCTCATCGAAAACTACATGTTACATCGAGCATTCAACATAGTCAGCAAGAGTTAGCCGGGTTGGCCAGACATCATATTGAAGTACCCACGGCTGAAGGGAATCACATCGAAGGGTTAACACAATCGGTGAGACATGGAGGGGTCAGGGAGACATCTCCTCAACACATCGAACGGGGACTACCAAACCAAAGATCTCGAAGAGACATCAGGAAGTCATCCAGAGATCATAACGATACCAAAATACATATAGAGAGCACGGCAGGGGGTGGAAAAAAGGATCTCGGGGAAACTAAGGGGAGTCAGGAAGACCTCACCTCAAAGAAAATAACTCTCACTGATCGAGCCCTTTGAAAGAAAATCCTTTATGCGATGTCACTATGATTTTATGTTTCTTTCGCCGATACAACCTTCTCCCATATGAATGTCACTATAGCATACTATCATCGAGGAGACCTTTTGTAGAATATATTGTGTCATACCGAGAGCCCTTTATTCACTTAGAGTCACTAAGACAGTACAAACCCTTCACTGGAAGTCCCTCATAAGACTTAGTCGCCAAGACTTGACGGGTTCACTGAGACACTATATCGATAGCCATGAGTTTCACCAAAAGACCACATGACCACTTCTATTCGCCAAGACCTCCAGAAAGTCCTACCAAAGATAAATTTCCAATAGTAGTTGGTGTGAGATTGAACACTCGCTATGACATCATATTGAGAGAAAAACTCATGCCAATATGACTCCTTCTTGTGCTAGTCAGTGTGACAAACCAATATCGCTGAGACCTCATACTGGGAGACTTAACTTACACTGAAGGAAAACCAAAGAGCACCCGCCATCGAGAGACTTCCACATGCACTTGTCAGTGAGACCAAGAGGAGTTCATGGAGACATCTCCCCGACATAACAAACGCTGGCTGACAAAGATTTCAGGGAGACAAGCCAGGGTTGCCAAGAGGTTATTCCGAGCACCAAAGGTCACAGTGAAGGCAACGCAGGGCTAGTGAAATTGGTTACAAGGGGCTGGTAACAAACAAAAAAATAGGGCTCGGGGGAACCACTTAAGTTAAAATGAACCGGGTGGACAGGTCACCAACAAAAGGAACAAACGGCCAAAGGAAAAGGAAGCTGCAAACCCAAAATGATCCAGCTCTCGCCTTCGCAAAAGACAACGGACATGAAGTTGGAACCAAAACAAAACCAAAAAGCCGTAGGTGGCGGAGACAAAATGAAAACTGGTGCAAGCGGAGTTGGGGCCAGAACGAAACTAGAAAGTGAAACATGAACAAGGTTTCAAAACTGGTTTCCACTCTAATCTTGGCTCTGCCAGAGGAAATGAAAGGTGAAAGGAAAAGTAAAGGTGCAGAACCAGAGGTAGAATGAAACCCAAAAGAGGAGCGAAAGGAAAAATCCTGATCCTGATTTCACTCTGATCCCGCCTTCGCCAGATAGGGAAAAACACAAGGCAAGGAAGAAAAGGAAAATCTAGCCACCTGAGACATGAAACACATAGCACGCTAAGCTCAACCCTAGTGGGAGCCCATTTACCCCACATGCTAAAATGATAGAAAATTCCCAAGCTAAAGATTTGTTAGGAAAATCAAAGGGAAACAACTGGAAAATGAGAGACAACTTGAATAGGCACTAACACCCTCCTAGGAAAGAAAGAATAGCTAGGCCAACCTTTGTTATGCCTTCATAGGAAATCCCTAAGTCTAGAGAAATACAATAGAAGGACATAGAAGCTCCAATGGGGTAGGAGATTGTTGAGGAGGAAGATATATTTAAGGAAACAACAAACAAAACATTGGTTGATCTTGCCAATATTGTAGAACAAGTTGAAAATCAAGAGCTTGAGGAAAATAAGGTTTTCCTACAACATGAAAAAGAAGTCCTACAACAAGAGCTAGAATAGGAGTAGGAGTCCCTATAGCAACAACCCAAATTGGGAGAACAATTAGTACCTTTGCAGCCAAAATTGAGAGGACAACCTGAATCCTTGTAGTTAGCATTAGTGCTAGAGAAGATAGTGGTATGAATACACAACCCCCCTAATTTTTAAATACACCAAGTAGCTATTCATTTATGGAAAGAGATATGAAGAAGAGAAGAAGAATTGAAAAAGGAAAAATGCAGATTGAGGAAAGAAATGCAAAAGAGAGATGAGGAAATTGAAGATAAAGATGTAGAAATTGCCACCCTGAAGAAGAAGGTGGATGATATGGTAGTCATGATACCACATATTTTGGAATGTAGGACCCCTCCAAGGGTATATGCTCTACATTTTAAGGAGAAATATCTCTCTTTTAGACTGGTAAGAATTGTTTGAGGTTTGAACCCTTCTATTGAAACACCTGTTGAATTTTTCAATGCTTATTGGATTGCTTCCCTTGAAATGAAGAATTTATTGTGTGAGTTTTATTTGCATAATTATGCTATAAGTAGAGACCATGATTGGAATCCACTATTTTATGTTGGGGATGTCTAATTAAGGTCATTTATGTCTTGGGTACAAAATGAGATTAGTTGGGGACAAAAAAATGGGGCTTATAAGCAATTGGAGTCTAACATCCCTCTACCCATCAGGGATGAATCAAGGAATCCAGGGGATATTTTCAAGGAATGGAACAGAATGATTTTCAGATTGAGTTATGGTAATAGGACTATGCATTGGATAGAAGTAGTTTATAGTGAATATGAGGCAAAGGAAAAAGAAAAAGATGAAACCATGAAGAGATACCTCTCACAAAGATCAAAAAGCCTAACTAATGATTTCAAATAGGTTGAGCTTCATTCCATCTAGAACTATGTAGTATCTCTTAAGAGAATTGATAGATATATTCACATTGGAAGGAAAAAAGGGCGATTCTATCTTCCCCTAACTTTTCAACCACCCATCCTAATGTGGCCCGTACCAAACTTCAATTTCTACCAATATGATATTGCTGTAGAGAGACAAAGATGGAGTAGATTGGATAGGTTGGGAGGATTCTATTGGGATGCTGATTCATGCACAACACACTCTGATGTGGGACAATTGTTAGTTGTGAGAATTGACCAAGCAAAAGAATGGCTCTTTCCCTACTGGAGGACCAACAAGATCTTAGGTTGGGGGAAGTGATGAGTCTAGAATATGGTCTAGTTTTGGATAGAATTTTTGATCTTTTTGCTAGTAGTTGTCATGGAATTTGGTTTTAAATGTTGATATTTTCATAATTTTTCCCTCAAACCATAGACATTGGGCTTAATATTATTTTTGCAAACCTTTAATGATAATGGCATGTTAAATGGGTTGTCTATACTAATTTTGCATGTGGTTAATGAATGTTCCTTAAGGTGGTTATAGATATGTAGTTATTATGTGTACTGACATGGCCATGCAAATTTAATTTGAGGAAGACACTGCAAGTTGGGCATGCACCGTGACGTCCAACAAAGGAATCACTCAAGGGTCAAAGGAGGTCGATGAAAGAAGATTAATCATGCAAACCGAATGTAACCTTCTTGTAGTGTATTTAATGTTGGTTGAGAAAATGCAGGCATTATTTCTATGCTAAATCTGTGTTTGGACTTGCATGTCTGACCAAATTCCATGCATGCATAACTGCCACCACTCCACTTTCTCTGTTTTCCCTAAATGGCATCCTCTCAGTCGTGGAGTTGACTTCCTTGTTTAGTTGTTAGTATAAATAAAGATCTGATGCTCCTTCCTTAGGAGGTTACATGATTTTGTATTGTACTTACAATATCAAGTTATTAGTAATAAAGATACATTACTCTTTTATTCTTGTGATTTACAGTGAATAAAATAAAGTTCTAACTTCGAGCATCTGATTTCTCATTAGTTTTAGAGGATGATTATCCAAGGCAGCCCACTTGGTGAGTAATCCATCCTTTAGAGTATATTAGTTTATTTATTATTTCCTATTTAGTACTTAGTTAAAAATTTGGCACTGACTATTCCTGCAACCAAAGCAGATAGAGTAGTTTCCTATTTGTTTTCTTAGATCTCCATTCTTGTCATGCATTTCAGCTTAGTATAGTCATTGATTGATGTTCAACATTTGTCTCATTCCTTTCCAAGCAATTTACTTTCAGTTTTTCTTAGTTGTAGAATGAAGATGGCTACTTTGAGTTCCTAGTGCACATATTGTGTTGACCCATTTGAAGTTCACATCCTTGGGTTGACAAGTTAAATGCACCTTCATGATCATTGAGACCCTATTCAGGTTAGATGTCCAATCTTTGAATCATGATTGTAAAGGCTTAGTTATTGAATCATTGTAGGAGGCCAATAGGTGGTATGGACTGGACATAGGATCACCTATCAGGTTAACATGACCACCTATCTAGGGGATGTACAGACAAGGATGGTACAACTGGAAGTAGGATCACCCCTAAGGACAACAAGTTTACCTATTCTAGGGGATGCATAAAAGAGGATGGTATGACTGGGCATGGTATTCACCCCTAACAAGAGAAAGTTCACCTAAAGGGATGACTAGACTAGACCAAGACACAAAATCTCCCCTTCTAATGTAGGATTGCTTGTCCATAATGCAAGTTCACCCCTATGTGAAGCAAGCTTGCCATTGAGGTTAAGGATAGACTGTGACAAAGGACTAAAAACATGACAAAAAAAAAGCAATGGGATGGACTGACCTAGAGTAAAGACAAGCACTAGTATATCACAATAAAACACTCTAGGCAACAAAATCCTAAATTTAGTAGTAAAGGTTTGCTAACTCGATGTAGGCCCACCACCTTGAGGGGACACACAAAGGTGAATACTCTGTGATACCAAGGTGGTTCTTCAAATCACCCTTTCTTACAAAGGTGGATAGCTAGAGATCCAATGGCACATGGTTTTCAATAAATTCCATAGGCTCACATTCTCTCTCTCCTCAGGAACTATCATAGTTCACCACAAGGATTTCTATCTCAACCTAAGCGAGTACATGGTGAGTAACTTTGGGGTATAATTTGTATCCCCTGCACTATACCAAGCCGTAGTTGAAACACATATCTCTATCTAGGCTAATATAAGGTCTCTTGTGAGTCCTCAAAACACTAGGAGAGTTTGTGAGGCACAACTATGAACACTAGCCCATCAAAGGCATGGATTAGGAGCCCCAATGAGGTACTGGAAACTTGGACCAACCTTGCACGTCTTATATAGGTATCACCCTAGCTTCAACGCTTTGATAGACATAAATTGACTAGATTGGGGTAAAACTTTTGCTCTCCCCCCTTTATATACCCCATTGGTAACATGTGATTGAGATTGTCCCTCGGGTGTGTAAACGAAGATTTTGGCACATGAGGGTCTTTCTTTCGCTTCTAGGGTTTTCACCTAAAAAGGGAAACATGAGCCAAAATAGGATCTTCTACATTCAATATTAATGTAATATGGATGACATATGTCTAAATAAGTTGATCTACGTACATAAAACAAAAGAGAGATATTGATTATTAAGTTAAAACTAAGAAAATGTAAATTGTTTAAAAACACATTGTGATATGCAAAAAGACTTAGAAATGAAATTAAACAGTAACAAAAATGAATGAGAATGAATGTGTTCACTTGAGAACTTTTTGGAGACTAGAAATGATTTCTAAAATGTTTTTGATGCTAAAAATTTGGCCTACTAGGACTCATTCGCCATTGTGGGCGAATTTGTCCCATATCTAGAAAACTATTTTGAAGTCTGTTTCAAACAAATGGGTATCCAAAACTATAGAAAACACTTTTTAGGCCTGATAGCAAGGAGAGGTCTTCAACAAATTTGCAACTTTATCTTTAACGATTTCCTATCCTTCAAGATACCTAAATGTTGAATGTTAGGGCATGGGGGTTTGCCTTGGTCAAACCCATTTTAGGTAATTAAACTAATATGAAGAAAAAATGTAATGAAGCATGAAACAATGGAGTTAATAACTTTCCATGATGATTGATCTTGAATTTCTACAACAAAAGATGAATAATCCGCCCTTGAATGTTAGAAAAAGGATCTTGAATGACTTGGAATGATAAAACCCTATCTTACTTGACTTGAGGTGGACAAAAAATGATGAATGAATGATTAGGTGTGTGAATGAATTATAAATTAGGGTTTAGAATCTTGTATTTATAGGAAATTCACCTAATTTTCCTATTAATTTGATGCCTAATGCTAACATGAAGGGAAATAAAACTTAAAATACAACTTTTCCTACTTAAACCCTGAAAATGGCTCAAATGGGACTTATTCACCATCAAGGGAAAATGGGTCCCACCTAGATGGGGACTGATTCACCCCTAATGGAAAATGGGTCCCACAGGGGCCATTCTACTAGTTGGAATATTGAGAAGTAAGGAAATCAAGTTTATATGGTGACTTTTTGAATTATTTGATCAAATTATGCCTTGGGATGCATAATATGGGGCTATAGGGGACTATTGATGATAATTTAAAGGGTAGATAAGGCTGAGGACACAAAGTTTAATTTGAGAGTGTTATTAAATACACTTTCAACATTAAAATGAGGTCCACATAGCCTAGAAAGGCACAACATTCAATGTGAATGTGTAAAACACATTACAACACTAGATTACAATTAAGTTTAATTCACAAGCCTTCTAGATTAATGTGATAATAAATTTTATAACATTAAATTAAAGGAAAAATGGGTCCATTAGACTTATATTCTTAATAAAATTCTAAAAAGGTGTGAAATTCTTTTACAACACTTTACAACACCTTACAAGACATAGATAAATGCATTTACAAGGCTCCAAGAGCTAATGTGGATGTGAAAAAAACCTCACAACACCAAATCAAGGCCTCATTAAGTCCAATTTATCATCAATTATTCCCATATCAAGCAAGAAAAAGGGATACTTTTTATGTGTCTTGACAACATTTATCAACACATATCAGTCTATAACATGTGTAGCAGCCTTTCTTGGCATATTTGTAATGCCCATTGGGCTCATTAAACATTGTAGTCGCATTCTTGAATTTGTTGTTTTGAATTTAGTATTATGGTTGAGTTATTTGTCATTGTGGTTGTGTGCTATAACTCACTTGTAAATCTAGAACTCTATATATTGATGCCCTACCTATTCTTCTCTAAGGAAATTTAGTGATTTTGTGTAACTGTTTCTTTTGTGATCACCAGATCACTATTGTGTAATTTTCCTTCATCTGTTATCAGAACCATATATACAAAAGGACTACAACAGATATACAGGAGGAGTGTGTGCAATCCATGGATAGAGGAGGCATTTGAAGTGATACAAAAATATTTTTCGTGCAAAGAAACCAAGCGACAAAATGTGAAAGTTTGATATCGTTGTGTAAAATAGGCATGTAGAGGCATGAAAACCATGCAAATAGAATAAGGAGACATGTTTATTAAATGAAGGAGGCGTGTAAATAGTGAAAAAGGATGAGGAGATTTTTGAAGACTTAGATCTCCACTTTTTGTTTCAAAGGCTTTTAAAACTTTATGTTTTTCAAAAAGAAAGTCTTTCACTCATTTAAAAAAAAGGGAACCCGTGAGTATTTTCACTCCATTTTAAGATGCTAAAAGTATTTCTTTTAAGCCATGTGAAAATCATTTTTAGTTCAATTTTTTTATTAGTGAACTTTTTAAGTTTAGAAAAAGGATTTGTTTTATGTTTTCCTTTATATTCTTGGTTATTATAAGAAAAAAAGGTGCATAGAAATTTTTATTATATGTAATATGGGTATGAGATTTTTTTAGAATATTGTAAAAGTGAATATTGTGTAATTAAGTGCATTATCAATTGCAACCAACACTTAATCTCAAAAAATAAATATAATATAAAAATATTTTTGCGTGTGGGTCCTATTTGAAGGGACAAGAGTAGTATCTATTTGTAAAGATCTATTTGAAACTTGTGTTGAACTTTTGGGTGAGTGTGTACATTTTTTATGGCAAACATGGTAGGAAATGTTATGTCTAACATGCCAATTCTCGTATTTGAAGGAGACAACTTTACATATTGGTGTACTAGGATTCAAACCCTACTAAAATCCAAAGATTTTTGGGAAATTGTAGAAGTAGGGTATGTAGAACTAGATACAATTGCATTTAATGCATTAAATGATCAACAAAAAAGAGAATACAAAGAAAATGTAAAGAAGGACAAGGAGGCCCTATTCTTTATTCAAGGTGCAATTAATCAAGCAAAATTTCCTTGGATAAGTGTTGCTATTCATTCTCAACAAGCATGGAAAATATTGAATAATGCATGTCAAGGTGCACAAACTGCAAAATCACAAACAATGAGGAAATTTTTTGAAAATGTAAAGATGACTACTAGTGAATTTGTGATTGAATTTTTAACAAAGGTAGAAGGTCTAGTAAGTCAAATGAAATTTCTAGGGGAAGATTTAGATGACATGCATGTCATTGAGAAAATCCTAAGAATTTTGATTCCTAAATTTGATGGTGTGGTTTCTACAGTTGAGATTTCTAAGGATCTCACAAGTATGCAAAGAGATGAACAAGGTGGAATTTTGTTAACTACTGAAGAAAGAATGAAAAGTAATGAAGAAAGCTTAGAGAAATAATTTTCCTCTAAAGAAAATATAAGAGGAAAAAGAAAAATATTTTTTAGGAATAAAAATAAAAATGAATACAAAGGTGAATCTAGCAAT
>VDFB02015603.1:0-37609 GCA_007258455.2 Sequoia sempervirens | reverse complement strand
CCTTCATGGAAAAAAGTTATGCGTTATACAGTGAGTGTCACTTTTTAAAAATGTTGTTTTCTAAAAAAAACTAGTTTTCAAGGGAGATGGAAAAAGAAGTGCAATCTAATTCCAAAAATTTTGAAAAAAATATATTTAGAATCTATAGACAAAATGTCACGAAACTCTAGTTTGCATCATCTTCAAATTCCTCATGGTTTAGCTGCTATAAGTGCCCGAAAGTGAAGATTTAGTTAAAAAAAACTATTTCAGTGTCCAGTTTGGCCAAAAATTGTAAACCACTATTGCGGGATCACCCTTGGTCTTGGTTTCAGATGCTTTACCTGAAGTATCAACTTTTCCTCTGGTCTGCTACTTTGGAGGGGAGTCAGGTCCCCTTCTGATCAAAATTTCTCGATTTCAGTTTCTGATTCTCCTTGGACAACGGTTCACAGAAAGAACAAACAATTTTCTAAGAAGGTCATGGTTTTGTCTAACTCACCCTCAGAGGCTTTGCTTGGTTCAATTGTTGTTCCTTGAACAGTTTCACGTTGTCCATTGTTCTGACTGACTGTTTCTCTCTGGTTGGTTGTGCTTGGCCAGTTTGTTTTGCTGAGTTGTTTGGCTCTATTTTTTATTTTGCAAGGGATCAAGGCCCTTCACTACTTATCTAATAAAAAAAAAAGACTTTCAGGTTTGGTAAAATGTTAAATTTAATTAGAAAAGAAATATAAATATAATTAAAAAAAATATATTACAAACTAAACTTTTTAGAAAGCTTACTCTAAGGACTATGATCTTGTGAAATCTCATGTCATGGTAACTTTGCTTGATTAGCTAAACCTTTCTCTAAAAAAAAAATCTACCAAAATTTTAATGACCAAAAAGGAGGAAAACATAGAGGGATTCAAATGAAGGACCTTTGATCAAATACCATTCATTTGAAGGTCCATTCTTATGGGTGTTTAAGGTATGCAAAGTTAAAAAAAATGTAAAAAATGACCTTTTATTGAAGCCTCCTTCATTTGAACCCTTTTCTATGTGGTGGGCATTGTATCTATTTCAAATGAACAACCTTCATTTGAAGAAAAACCTTTTTCTGAAGGCATTTAGTGATTTTTTTCCTTTCAAGACTCAATTTTGTGCCATTTCCCACAAGTGGGACACAATTCTATTCTTCCAAATGCACATGTAAGCTTGACTAATATATAGGAAGGATAATCTTTACAATTTTCAATAACTATGGAGTTTTTATTTAAAGCTCTTAAAAAAAATGTTTAATCTCATTATTTGCAATAAACTAACATTAACAATTTTGTACCATAACTTATAGTATACTAACATCATAAGAACATATATAAAAAATAAATATAAGGAAATAAATGCACAAAGTTTGAGAGCACAAGAGTTAACTTTAGAGAAACCGTATGATGCAAAAAACTCTAATAAGAGTGAGCTAAGAGTCTCTTAAGAAACTATGAATCAATCTAGTGCATTGTAGTGGATAAACTTAACATGTCTATATAGGAAATCAACAAGTTATTTGGCCTTTAAAATTCCCTAATGGTGTGTTCTACCTCTAAACCCAAGTTCTATGGTGACATGCAACCTCTAAATAGAGCTTACCAAAAAGAGAACAAATACAGCTAAACCTTCCACTTGTTATCCAACAATTTATTATAGATATCCCATGTATGTAGAGCCCCACAATGAACCCCCTATACACACATTTTTTACAACACATTGAATTTAAAATGAATTCACAACCCCCTTCACATTCCATTTCTTATATAGTTTGTGATAAATTTGTTGCTTCTTGCAAGGGGCATTTGTGTTTTTTCCATGGTCATGATGAATTAACCATGATATATGATGCTCTTGCCACTTATGGAAAGTGGTGAAAATTCTAAAATTAGAAAATTACCTTGTTTTGATGCCTAAACACCTATCCTACATAATTGCCAAGATGCTTCAAATCATCCCAAGTCTACATTTGACCTACATACAAGATTCTTAATCTCTAAAAACAACAAAAATTCTCTCCATGTGAAGGCTTGAAATAATTCTCTCTAATTGATGTCATGAACAACTAATCACTTGATCATGAACTTGACCTAGTATTTCATGGATCAAAGTCAATGTGGAGGCAAAATGTAAGGTTGAAAAGTGCATCCTAACACTTTCCCAACAATTTTTAAGTCACTTTCCTAATGAAATAATCTAGTGTTCAAATGGTGTAATTATATGTAAAAACTGGCATCCATCATGTACTTTATTTGATTGTAAGTACTTATTTCCCAATGATCTAGACATGTAACATTCATATTTGTTGTTTCTAGTCCTAGATATAAATTGCAAGTGTAGCCTTGAACTTGGTTTTGAATCACAAATGTGTTATTGAACCCTAAATTTATAAATTAATTTATATCTTAGGCCTAAATTAATTTGCATACAAGGGTGTTATATAAAATGACAAAAGTCCTAATTCATTTAGAAATAATAAGATCATCCAATGTCACTCACTATAGCTCTTAAAAATGATTATTTGATCTTAGAGCATAGCATTCACATATGCATTCATAATGATAGATCTATTCATTTGCATACAAATTTTTTTATTTACAAACTTGTTCAAAATCACTAAATTGATCTACCAAGTTGACTAATGCAAAATGTGGGAAGTTACTTGACTTTCTAGTGCTAACATTGCAAGCTCCATTAGTACTCTTTAGCACCACCCTATTCAAGTTATTGAAAGCCAAAACTACAAATCAAATTGAGAGCCACAAGTACAAAAATCAAAATTACAAGTATGATATTGAACTAAAATAACAAACAATCACTTCTATAGTTTGTTGAGACTTAACTAATGCAAATTTAATTGTTAATTATTGAGACAAGTCACAAAACACAATCCATAATAAAATATTGTATTATTCCTATAACTAAATACACATATCCTTCTCTATCGTTTAACATTATATACACTTCATATGCTTAAACTCTTATATTTATCCAGGTCTAACTAATTAATTAATTAACTAAATAATTAGGAAAGAACTCTTATAGTCCTTACCAAAAATGAATATTTTTAAACATGAATTTGGTAGAACTTAAACAGCAAGTACATTTAAATTTTAATCTGGTTGAAATTAAGATGTGGAGTCTACACCAACTGCATAGAAGAGGAAGAGTTGAATCACAAAAACGTGGGGTGTAAATCCTGCATTGTAATTCTAAACAGCCATCACATATGAAAACCCATTTTATGTGCTGAAGATATTCTTTTACTTTCTGGCAGAACACTGTAAATTACATGCAATAGATATAAAGTAAGAGATAGTACCAGAACAAGGAATTTCCTGCTGTTATTGAGCTTGTTAATGGCCGAAATCGAATCCTGAAGAGAGGGAGCATAGCCCATGAGACCATTTTCTTTTATTGGCTATGGCCCATGGCTATGCTCTCTCTCTTCAGGAACCCATCTCTCCCAACTATTCCCCAACACCCTGCAACAACACATTATTCTGGAACTCATCATCACCATAGAACAAAATGAGGCTTATATAGTTATGTTTATATACACAAAATAAAACTAGGAAACCATTTATTTTGGTCTATTCACGTAACAACAGAAATGGAAAGAGTTTTGAAGAGTGGAATTGTTCTGGTTTATGTACCAGCTGTGGTTTATGAGTTTATCAATAGTTTATTTATGAACATAGTTTTCTGCTCCATTTTAATGGCTTATTTCTTGATATAATTCTCTTCTAGACAGTTTATAATTTTTTGTATTGATTGCTGTGATTAACTAGATCGAATTTTCTATTCCATTTTAAATCTAACGAGTCATATAAAAACAAATTCCTGTAACAATATCAAGAAATGAGAACTGTGCTAATCCAGTGTTCCTCATTCTCTGATCTTCCTCCCTTCTTTTCATTTCTTTTTAAGATTTGTCTGCAATCTATTCATTCATTATTCTCTTTTTGATGATGGGTCTCTAAACGTGATCAGAAACATCAAAAGAAAAAAATATACACAATAAATCTAAAAACATTTTTAATATTATAATCTATTATTCTTTATTTCTTTTGAAGATTTATCTGCAAGCTGTTCATTCATTATCCTCTTGCTGATAATAGATCATCAAATGTAATCCAAAACATAAAAAAAAATGTATACACAATAAATCTGAGAGATATGTAATCCAAAACATCAAAAAAAATGTATACACAATAAATCTGAGAGATATGTAATCCAAAACATCAAAAAAAGGGTATACACAATCAATCTGATTTATATCTCTCAATAAGAAAACCACTATGCTGGAAGCCATGACTCTAGCATTTTGTCTCTTGTTTTGTCCCAAAACTTACCAAAAGAACCTTTTTGATTGAATGGTAATGGCCATACAAAATTTAAATCACTTGAGGACGGAACCAAAGGAATAGATCACAGAAAGAGACAGATAGTACAAGCATATATGGGCAGGGTTTAATATCCCAAAACTTACCAAAAGAACCTTTTTGATTGAATGGTAATGGCCATACAAAATTTAAATCACTTGAGGACGGAACCAAAGGAATAGATCACAGAAAGAGACAGATAGTACAAGCATATATGGGCAGGGTTTAATATGATTTCATGTATTGAACAAATTATTTATAACATTATTTTTCTTTAACCAATCAATAAATAATTGGAATAATTTTAAAGAAGCAACAAGGTGTTTCTAGATTTGACTGTGTGAAGAAGGTGTTTCTGATGAAAAAATCGCAGAGTCAATCCAGAAAAACCTTTACACAACACCATAAACTGTAAAAATCTGATATTTTTGATCTTAATATAATTCTAAAATTTTGAACCGCTAAAGAGATTAGAATCTAGTATCCACACAACGATTTCACCCTTATCTTTTAGATTTTGTATAACATTTTATACTGGGTAGATGATGCAAGCAGGAGACCGTTGTGCAGACAATAATAATTGAAATAAATCATAGAAATTTCACCCATCTAGGCTTTGTTTAGGACAGATCTTCAATAACCCACTGGATCCTTAATTTTATAAAACGAATTCCATATTACAAACAAACAACAGAGTAGTAAACTGATTTAAACACACATGATATATAACTGTACATACATATCTGGAATTCCTCTGCAAATCCTCTGCAACTTCTGTCCAATTATTGGTTCCATTTCTTACCACAAAAAATAATTCGTTTACAATGATGATCAATTTAGCACAGCCATAGAAGGGCCAAAAGATCTGAAGACTTACTTTATGTGTGATGAACCCCACATGAATTATTAATGTGAGCTGGGAAATCAAATATGTCGACAGGGTTCCACCTAAGTCGATGCTCCAGTCATCTATACTTTGTACGGCTCCTTTAATTATTTGGTGGATAAGGTATTTTTACAAAAACTTTATGGGGAATATATATTGTTTTATAAGCAGTCCATATCTTGGGTACCTGATCCGGCTCCTTAAATTATTTGGTGGATAAGGTATTTTTACAAGAACTTTATGGGGAATATATATTGTTTTATAAGCAGTCTGTATCTTGGGTACCTGATCCGGGAGTGGAGTCGAACCCGAGACCAATGCGGACCAGGTTCGACACCAATGGGGACCAAACCCACTGCCCAAGCCAACTCTTCTACCTACGGGCTATGGTATCAAATTAATTATTTTTATTTGGTTAATGAATTATTATACACCTATAATTTTTATAACACCATAAAAGTTTCATGATGAGAATTTAATTTTTCTAGACAAAGACTTTTATTATTTTATTTGACAACTAGACATAGTTAAATAGCACACAAGTTGTTTGGTGTTGTCTTCTCCTAACAATTTATGGGTTGTATGGAAGATTGATGGCTTTATGTGAATGAACAATTACTTTAAGAATCTAATGTATACAATTAGAGTTTAAGTATTTATTCTATCTAAATATTTACCATAATTTGAGATATACACCCATTGCAACCTATATAGCTTTGTTCCTCAACACCATTTGAGATCCACTCCCTCCATTAAGTCTATATTTAGTTCCTCAACACCATTACCCAATATTGTCTAGAAGCTTAATCTCAAGAGTACTTATTGACGCTTTCTTTCCATTTTTCTCAAAAACCATTTGTGCGTCACTTTCACATCAATGTTTTGTTTTACAAAATTCTTGGTTTCTTAAGGCATCATAATCCACAAGTTTGAGCCCAAATCCACTATATTTAATTAAGTTGATATGAGGAGAGTGAGGATTTGTTCATCGAGGTTTAAGATAATAATGAAGGCTCCTCAAATTTAGGCTGATTGTCTTTTAAAGTTATAACAAAATGTATTGATATTACTTCTATATTGCACCACATTCATTTGGCTCCGCTGCTTCTCATTCAGTACATGTGAGGAAAAACAACAAAAAATTTACTCTATTATTTTTTGTACAAAAATAAACTCTTGTGCTTTTTAATTTATATCTTCTTCCTCAACAAATAATGTATTTTCCTTTATTACTTCACTTAAATATTTGCATGTTATTTATAATTATTTATAAACAGTGTTTTCCTATCAAATTTCCATGAGATTGTAAAAACTGCCCCAACGAAGAGGAGTATTTTCTGCACAATTTTTTTTTCTCTTCATCATTCAAGAAGGTTAGATCATATAAACATTAATGGAGATCACTTAAGCAGTATATCATCATGTCAGTTACATAATTTCCATTAGCACAACTTATTGCCTTAATAAAAAGAATGCTACTAACTAGATTGCACATAACTTTATGATGGTGAATTGTTTTATCTCCAAGACCCCACTCGATCCAGTCATGGTGGGGTGTAAACTAATCCCAACCAATGTGGATTCAAACCCTATCCACCCCTCCAAGCGGATTAGGTGGCCCGTGGTGAGAGAGAGAAAGAGAGTCGCCATTCAAACCCTTAAGCTATGAGCAATATGACTTCCTAGTGACCCTTTTCCCAAGGTGCACCTAGTTATGGTAAACTTATAATTCCTTCCAACAGTTATGATATTTCAAAGGGCAGTTAGATCTACCTACTTTAGCTTGTTGGGTATCCACCTTCCGATTGTCCATATATCGGCTAAGCAACTAGGGTAACCATCATTGGCGTGAAATGCTCCTAGACTATTGACCATCTCGAGCATAGTGTTTCCCCTAGACTATTGTCCATCTCGAGCTAGTACCACCCCTAAACCATTGTCCATCCCAAGCTTGGTACCATGCCTAGACCATTGTCCATCTCAAGCATAGTATTGCTCCTAGTCTACCATCCATCTTGAGCATAGTACCACTCCTAGACTATCGTCCATCTCAAGCAAGTACTATTCCCTAGCTTATGCTTAGCACTGGACCAGAAGTAGGCTCCCAACTCAAGGTCAGTAGGTTTCCCTCCTAGCTACCACCAAGTATGGCATTGCTAGATATCCTATGAAGAGCATTTCTTACCCTTAGTCACCTTCTGGTGGGAAGGAAACTCTTCTTCCCCGGTTAGTAGGAAGAGGATACCTGATTCATTGATCCTATTGGAATAATTCAAGTCATGGTATAGCAAGGATTACATTAATAAAAATACTCATTAAAATGAGAACGACTGCCTTAATAGTCATTTGATCGTAATAGTTGTAGTCTTTTGTATGGGTAGTTGACTTAGCAACCAATAGTGTAGCGTAGTACTTAGAGCCATAATCTAGTATAGTATTTTTGATGGTAATAGATTTTTGGTTGCACCATAAAAAATATCAATTCCTTAAGACAAATATGGGAAGAGATATCCTACTCTACTTGTTATGAAGACATTTTTTGTGTTTACCAAGAAGGTAATCCCCCATTGAGGTATAAATACATCATTATGTGCCCCATGGTTAAGAAATTAAGGCTATGATGCCTGCTTGACCAAAATCTTCATGGATAGATTAACGACTATAAGAACTAAATTGAGATTTATTCTATAATGTCACATTCAAATATAAGTGAGTAGCTACAAGGATTAAATTGAAATGTATTCTATTTTGTTACCTTTGATAGGAGTTACAGCTGCAAGATTTAATGAGATCACTCTATATTGTCACATTTTGATACGAGTTAATAGCTGCAAGTTTTAAATGAGATTAGTTCTCTTTAATTCTGATATGTGTTAACAGCTCCAAGATTTAATGAGATTGCTCTAAATTGTCACATTTTGATACGAGTTAATAGCAGCAAGTTTTAAATGAGATTAACTCTTTATTTCTGATATGAGTTAACAACTGCAATATTTAATGAGATTTCTCTAAATTGTCACATTTTGATACGAGTTAATAGCTGCAAGTTTTAAATGAGATTAAGTCTTTAATTCTAATACGAGTTAATAGCTGCAAGATTTAATGAGATTGCTCTAAATTGTCACATTTTGATACAAGTTAATAGCTGCAAGTTTTAAATGAGATTAGCTCTATATTTTTTTTTCACATTTGATATGAGTTAACTAACTTGGGCCACAATACGTTTATGCTGGCATCAAATATTTATAAATATAAGACATCTAAATGCTTAAAGTTAACAACTAGAAGTGTTTATGTATTTTTTAACACTTATGTCAATTTCAAGGTAGCATTGGTAAAAAAACTAAGGGGTCACTGCCAACTAAGCTAAACTTATTTGGGGTTGCAGCCAGCCAGTTTAGTAAAGCTTTAGTTAGACAGGAGAATAAGGTGAGTATGAGGTAAGCCAGACCTCCATGGTAGTAATCTATCTTTACTTCCTTAACTTACCCTCCTAGTTGCTTATACAAAAAGATTGTTTCCAACAATCGAATACCCTATTTTCTCCTTCATTCCTAACTTCTTTTTATCTTAATTATACAGCAGGTGCTAATATTCATCTCATATAGCTTAACTAGATGAGACCATTTAATCACAAATTGCACACCCAACCATGTCTTGGGTTAAAATTCCTAATATTTTTAGGTAGAGATTGTTGTCAAAAGAAAACATTCTATTGTAACCCTCTCTCTAATGTTATTTTCAAATAATGTTGTTCATCTACCAAGCTTGAAGGATAATATGGGAGTGATGTTAAACAAACATGAGAACAATTGTAGCTTCCATTATTGCAGCATTCAAATAAGAAATATTAAAACACTTATATCGAAATTCATCACTGAAATAGCAATGCAAATCTTGTTCTTAACTAAACCAAAGTTTAAGAACCTGGATTGTCTGTGCTTATAAAGGTGGTTGTAGAACCAATGGAGGATTCCCTAGTTGATGTTAGCACTGAACAACTCTTGAAATTTTGTCCAGTCCTCTGGTTCTCTTTTCCCAAATTCCTCCACACCAAAAATGAGAGCTCTCCAAGTTGATTTAAGGAGAAGAGAGTCGATTTTCTCCATGACTTGTTCGTCAATGTCCCTTCCTGCCATGGGCGGCGGTTGCAGGGGTTGCCAGGCCTCCTTAAAAGTTTTGATGTCCTCTTCTTCGACCCAACTATGCCTCTTCCTCTCCTTGGTCAACGATTCCTAATAGCCTCCCTGCTCAGCTATCTCATGCCGCCCTTCCTCTCCCATGAAAGCATCGCGCTATTTTTTTATGCGTCCTTTGTCTTTCCTTATTTGTTCGATGATATATTTTATTTCTCACGGGTTTGATGGAATATGGCCTTTGATAAAACGATAAGTTTTTTCTATTCTTTGTTTTAAATTGTTGTCATTTTAATAATGTAACTATCAAGTATTTAATTTATAATTTTATTATTTGCTTATATAGCTTAACTAGATGAGACCATTTAATCACAGATTGCACACCCAGCCATGTCTTGGGTTAAAATTCCTAATATTTTTAGGTAGAGATTGTTGTCAAAAGAAAACATTCTATTGTAACCCTCTCTCTAATGTTATTTTCAGATAATGTCGTTCATCTACCAAGCTTGAAGGATAATATGGAAGTGATGTTAAACAAACATGAGAACAATTGTAGCTTCCATTATTGCAGCATTCAAATAAGAAATATTAAAACACTTATATCGAAATTCATCACTGAAATAGCAATGCAAATATTGTTCTTAACTAAACCAAAGTTTAAGAACCTGGATTGTCTGTGTTTATAAAGGCGGTTGTAGAACCAATGGAGGATTCCCTAGTTGATGTTAGCACTGAACAACTCTTGAGATTTTGTCCACTCCTCTGGTTCTCTTTTCCCAAATTCCTCCACACCAAAAATGAGAGCTCTCCAAGTTGATTTAAGGAGAAGAGAGTCGAGTTTCTCCATGACTTGTTGGTCAATGTCCCTTCCTGCCATGGGCGGCAGTTGCAGGGGTTTCCAGGCCTCCTTAAAAGTTTTGATGTCCTCTTCTTCAACCCAACTATGCCTCTTCCTCTCCTTGGTCAATGATTCCTGATAGCCTCCCTACTCAGCTATCTCATGCCGCCCTTCCTCTCCCATGAAAGCATCGTGCTATTTTTTTATGCGTCCTTTGTCTTTCCTTATTTGTTCGATGATATATTTTATTTCTCACGGGTTTGATGGAATATGGCCTTTGATAAAACGATAAGTTTTTTCTATTCTTTGTTTTAAATTGTTGTCATTTTAATAATGTAACTATCAAGTATTTAATTTATAATTTTATTATTTGCTTATATAACTTAATTTATTTATTCACCTTTAGAAATGTTTAATTTATAATTTTATTATTTTCTTATATAACTTATTTTATTTATTCACCTTTAGATATTTATTTATTTTAATTTACCCCCTTCTTTCAAACACCTTGATTAAATCTACCAAATTGAGCATTGTCAAATAATTGAGATATTTAAGTGGACCAAATGGCTCTACCTAGTCAAGTCAAGTAACTCTAGCCAAAAAATATATCAAAATCCTAGGTTGAATGAACCTCAGGCTACTGGAATCTACAAAAAAGGTCAACACTAGAATGACATACCAATTGTCTATCTCTCAGTGAATGAAACCACATAATCATCCTCACTTTGCACCCCTGGTACCTGTTGTAGACATCCAAATTTGGACAATCCCATTTGTCCAAATTTATCCCTTTTTGTCTAAACATCCCCTTGCTTGCATTAATTAAGTAATATTGCTATTATTTAATTAATATCCTTAAATTATTCTAAATCCCTAAGGTATTTAGTTAATAATTAAATACCTTACCCTTTATCCCCCCTTTCCTCAAAGGAATTAAATAAATAATATATTTATTTAATTCCTCACATGTCACATCCTCCATCACTTTTTCTTAATCCTAATCCACCTCTTAATCTCATCATTAGGGATGTGCACATGTCTAATCCTTGATTAGGATGTGTCACATTCTCCAACGTTTGCAAGTTGGCTTCTAATCTTCATTAACCACTAATTATCTACTAATCACTGATTAGCTAATCCAATCAGCATCTTGGTCAACTCTCCCATCCCCCAAGGAATTTTTAATTCCTTTTTGTCTTCCCCATGTGAATTTAAAATTCACTTTTAGTCCTCTAAGGTTCTCCTCTTCTCCATGTGATCATTGAGAGGTCACATCAGTCACATGGGTTAGGAACCTTTTATTATAAGTACCTTGTCTTATCCAAGGTACTTCTCAGCTTCCTTTTTGGGAACCTTGTCTTATCCTTAAGACATCCCCAATTATGTGAATTTAAAATTCACTTTTATTCCTCCAAGGAATCTCCTCTTCCCCATGTGATCATTGAGAGGTCACATCAGTCACATCCCAAGGTACTTTCAAAGTGCTTGTCCTTCTTCCACATCACTTGTCCTTCTTCCACGTCATTTGTACCCTTTTCATCTCACCATGTCCTTTGGACACTTCATCCTCCACATGGTGAGATTTGAGGGCTTGCGAGTCCTCAACTCACCATAGCCCTCCATCTTGGCTATGGTGGCTCAATCCTGACTGTTGAATTCTCTAGAGAATTCACTTTTGCCTATAAAAAGGCCTCTCTTCTCATTCATTGGGGGCTAATCACATAAAACACATTAGGAATTTTATCACACTTATGCTCTCAAGCTCTCAAGCCATCATCAAGCACATCTTTTGCATTCAAGAACTTGCATACTTATTTTAGCTCTCATCCTGTTGTATCCATTTTTCATCTCATTGTCATCAAAGGAGAGCACAACTAAGCTTCAATCAAGGGCCAACCAAGGAGATCAACACAGATAAAAGGTATATAATAATTTTTATTTTATCTTTCTTTTATTTGTGTTCAACTTAGGCTAATCTTGAAGTGGTTTAGTGTTCTCTACCTTGCATTTCCTAGTTAGTTTTGCACATTTAGGAGTAGAAACACTTGCACACATTTTTGGCATGCCCGATGGGACCCACAAACAGGTCCTTTTTACTCTCATGTTTGTTTGTTTTTTTAATTTTGTAGGTTCAGGTGATATAGAGGGGAAACCCCACCCTCAAATAGGCGACCAGGACCTACAAAGGGGTGACTAGGCCTACACACAGACGCATGTCTAAGACAAAACTGTAATTTAGCATTTTGTTTTAACCAGATAGGCGACCAGGACTTGCAGAGGGGCGACCAGGACCACAAAGGGGCGGCCAAGACCTCATAGGGGTGGCCACGCCCTACGAGGGGTGGCTAGGACTTGCAGAGGGGCAACCAAGTCCAAACAGAGCTGCTTGAGGAAAAAGCAGCGTTTTAAGTCATTTTCAGGGCCCGTTTCTATCGTTTTAATTAATAGTGACCCCTTAACTCATTTTTTTGGTGATTGTGGTGGTTTTTACTAACATTTTTGTAGTTATTTTATGCTTAACAAAGAATGAAGGTTAAACTACTAACACATTTTTTGTAGGATGAAAGGACCAAGAGTTTTAGTTAGTTGTTTACTTTCATTTTCACACTAATTAGGCACATAGTCTAAGTAGGGGAGTCAATACATTGTATGCTTTGTTTGTAAGTAATCTATTGACATATCCAATCCCTTTGCGCCATTTGGAGATCTTGGGTAAAGAGAAATCATAGCTTACTTAAGTCCTTTGTGTTACCCAAGGGGATGTTATATCATTCAAGCTTTCCCCTTGCACTTCGTGTGAGCCTAGGGAGTAGCCGAAAATAGTTAGCATCCTCTTCTTAGTGGGACTTGCTTGGGGATTTCATCACCCCAAGGGACAATCCCAACCATGTGTACCAACGGGGTGTATAAAGGGGGGAGAGCCAAAGCTATACCCCAATCTAGTCACATCGTGTCTGGCAGAGCGTCGAAGCTAAGGTGATACCTAGATAGATGTGAAGAGTTGGTTTGAGCCTTTAGTATCTCGCTGGGGTTCCTGACTCATGTTTGTGATAGGATGGTGTTCACAGTTGTGCCTCACGTACTAAGCATTTATCAAGAACTCCCTAGATCACCTTGTTTAGCCTAGTTAGAGAACCGTGTCAGCCATACCCTTCATACTAATCTTAGGATTGTGTTGTTTGAACTGTCTTTTCTGTGCAAAACAAGTGCGCATCTTATCAGTCAAGTCAGCCATACCTTTTGCTTGCTATTTTTAGTGTTTTTTGTCCCTTTTCATAGTCATTTAGCCTAAGTTAAGTTTAGTTCTGTCAACAGGGGTGACCACGCCCTGAACAAGGGCGACCCCGACCTCAAGAGGGGCGACCCCGCCCTCTATCTTAGTCATTTTCCAATCTGTTTGAGTCAAAATTGTTCATATTTCACTCAGAGGGATGACCAAGCCCTAAGAGGGGTGACCACGCCCTAGGAGGGGCAGCCAAGACCTACACAGGGGCAACGAGGCTCTGAAACATGCATTTTTGCTTGCTTTTTCATCTGTTTTGTCATCGTTCTTTGTCGTTTTCTATTGTTCTCACCTATTCCCTAGAATAGCAGACCAGGTCCAATGCATAGGAAACCAGACCCTGATAAGGAGTGGCCAGGACCTACAGAGGGGTGACCAGGCGCTGAAACGGGTGTTTTTGCTTGCTTTTTCATCTGTTTTGTCATCGTTCTTTGTCATTTTTTATCGTTCTCACCCATTTCCTAGAATAGGTGACCAGGACCAATGCATATACGACCATTCCCTCATAAGGGGTGGCCAGGAGCTACAGAGGGGCAACCAGGCCCTAAAATGGGCATTTTTGCTTGCTTTTTCATCTATTTTGTCATCGTTCTTTGTCACTTTCGATCATTCTCATCCATTACCTATAATAGATGACCAAGCCCAGTGCATAGGTGACCACACCCTCACAAGGGGCAGCTAGGACCTATAGAGGGGCAACCAGGCCCTGAAATAGGTGTTTTTGCTTGTTTTTTCATTTGTTTTGTCATCATTCTTTGTCGTTTTTGATTGTTCTTGCCCATTCCCTAGAATATGCAACCTTTCCCCCTTATTGGGTGACCACACCCTCAATAGGGGTGGCCAAGACCTGTAGAGGGGTGACTAGGCCCTTAAACGGGTATTTTTGCTTACTTTTTTGACCGTTTTGTCAATCATTCTCTATCGTTTTCCATTGTTCTTGCCCGTTCTTTAGAATAGGCAACTGTGCCATTAGTTTGGGAAACCTCACCCTCTAGTTGGGAAGCTATGCCCCTTGGATGGGTGATTTAGCTCCCAAAACGGCCAATCCCATCTTACATCCAAGTCGTTCTATCAACCATTTTTTGTCGTCTTCCATCGTTTTTTCCCATTTTTAGTGAATAGGCATTTGCCACCTTCTTGAGTAAGTTTTCCATTAGTTTGGATGAATTTTCTCCCTGAACAGCTAATCTTGTCTCCCGTTTAGTCAATCTGCTCATCCATTTTGAGCTTTCATCTCTTCATTTCAAGAGTCAGTCTACCCTTTCAAGCATCCCTTTCCTCATTTCGAGCATCCATTCCCTCGTTCTGAGTATCCCTTCATCCATTCTGAGCTTTCGTCTCCTTGTTCTGAGAGTCAATCTCCCCTTTCGAGCATCTATTTCCTTGTTTTGAGTATCTACTCATCCATTTTGAGTTTTTGTCTCCTCATTCTGAGATTCAGTCTACCACACCCCAGAGATAGGTGACCTTGTCCTCTAGTCCATTTGCATCTTCCATTCACTGATAATCTTCACTTTAGTCCACCTGCAGGTCATCCGTTCACCATCCGCTCATCAAATAGACACATCTTAAAACATCTCTAGGTTACATATCCATCATTGTTTTCTTGATTTGAATCCCCTAAACCTTGCTTTAGAGGTTATTATCCGAATTGACCTAGTCATTTGAATCTGATCGTCATCCTATACATCAATCATCGTCTTTGGCCCAATCAATCCACCTCCATCTTGAGGTAAATTTGGTGTCGTAAGTCATCATCCTCGGCCCAATCAATCTATTTCCATCTTGAGGTGGATTCAGTGTTGTGACTATCTATCCATCAATCCGATCAATCAATGCCTTAAGTCACCTAGGGTGATCTTTGAATTTGGCTTAGAATCCCTTTCATCATCCTATCTAATCTTATCAAATTGTCTCATCAATTGATCTTATCCAGTCTAATCCCATCACATCCTCCAATCATCCTAATCTGAGCTTTAGTCCACCTACATCCAAGATCTTCTGATATCAAAATCATAGGATCCATTCCTCCATCTTCTTCCAATCTGTCCTCTTTATCCTTTCATTGTCCAACCTGTGTCCATCCCATCCGGCATCATGAATCCTTATCCTCCATCAATAATAGTCTAGGGAAACCCTAATTACGTTGACGATGATAACGAGAGTCTTGTTGATCAAGATGTATATGACATAGATCCCCTTGACGCTATCGTTGCTAGCAATATTTCCCCAAGTGTCATCCAAAATCCAATCACCTCTCTGAGCTATCCTATTATGTCTCCATCCACACCTAATAACGCTCCTTATGCTACCTTTGACAAGGGATATCCATTATCTTCCTTTCCTGCATCTCCATCATATCCTTCCTCTACATCATTTTCTTATCCACCACCCACATCCTCTTATCCCAATATATCCTCCCAATCTTCCCATCCTAATCTACCATCCCAATACTCCTATTACAATTCCCCATCCATGTTCCCCTATCCTAATCCTCCTTACCAGTCTACCCATTCTAATCCTACGTCCACACCTTCTTATCTTAATCCTACACCCCCATCAACCTATCCTAATCCAATATCCACATCTTCCTATCCTAATCCACCATCCCAATATTCCTATCTCAATTCCCCATTTACTTCCCCTAACATCAATCCATCATCCACATCTTCCTATTCTAGTTCACCATCCCAATATCCCTACCTTAACCCTCCATCCAATCCTAATCCTCCACCTACTCTTAGTATTTCATCCAATCCCATTCCTCCATCTAATCCTAGTACACCACTCCATAATCCCAATCCTTCACCAATCCCTAATCCTTCATCTATTCCCATCAACCTAGCCTAGCCTAGAGTATGCAAGTTTCTCACTCCAGAAGTTCTCCAAGGACTTATGACAAAGAAGACATCCCCCACTCCACACATTGTAGTCGTGGAACCATGCTATCCCAATCCATCATCTACGGTCCCTAGTGATGAGACCATTCTCCACACCACACCTAGCATTCGTCATTCATGTTACCACCCCTAGCACCACTCAAACTACTGAAATCATCAAACCCACTGAATGCATTGAGTCCCCATCTCCTACTCCGAAATCCGCCAAGCCCATCGAAGATAACCAAATTTAATCCACTCCTACACCTAGATCCACCCAATACAGTGAAGACACACAAATTCAATCCACTTCTCCCACTCCTAGTATCACTGAAATCCATTCCCATGAATGCCTTGAATCCTCTATCCTTCCATCTTCCCCACTTGAAGAGTCCCTCCAAGACTCCATCATCATGCCACCCACACAACATGAGTCGTGCCAAAAGCCTGATCCAAAGCATACCAACATATCCCCTTCTCCACATCAAGATCTTGTTGTCCCAGCTAGTCCATCTAAAGATCATAATCCCGCATCCATTCCATCCCATGATCCCCTTGATACTCAAGATTTGATCACTCCATTTCATGATCCCTTATTTCCTATTGCCACAAATCCAAATCCTATCAAATCATCTAATCCCTCTCTTGATGCCACCCATCCAGATGTTGATATCCCATCATCTCCATCTTATGATCCTCCATCGTCGCCTAAACCAACTATTCCCTCACCACTTTTATATCCCCTTGGTACTCTCACATTCTTCCATGGTGTTCTCCTTTCCAAAGAAAAACAAAGCATATATACCACCCATCATCCTCCACCTAATAATGGACTCGCATCATTCTTCCAGAATAACAAAAATCCTATCATGGATCGAATGCTCAAGAACATGAACTATCAAGGAAAAGGTTTAGGCCTTCATGAGCAAGGTATTTTAGAGCCCATCTAGGTCAAAGAAAAAATCTATATGCAAGGTCTTGGACATATTTCTCAAGACTCACAATCTAAAGATGCTGGTACAACCTCTAGATTTCCTCAACGAGCCTCTTCCAGAAGAAATATAGGCTCTTCCCATCGCTCCACCAGATCATTTGCTGCCATCCCTCCTCCTTCATCATCTCACCTCAAAACAACCATCCACATTCCTCCTTCATTTTCTCCATCCATTTTGGGTCCTTACATCCCTCCATCCACCATCTTCCATCCTTCATCTCCTCCATCCATTTTGGGTCCTTATGTCCCTGCACCTGCTATCAGACATCCTCCGGGTACTATGTCTATTTTGGGCCCTTATATCCCAAAATCACCTCCTCCATCTCATCCTATTCATCCTTTCTTCCATCCATCACCCCTCAATGTCACCCATCATCAACATCCCACTCTCATGTTCCCTAATCAGGATCAACAAAGGAATGTACCTACACATCCTTCATCCACATATCATCCTCAAAATCCTACCTTTGTCACTCCATTCATATTTCCTCTACACCACCATCTCATCATACCCATCCCATTGCTACTAAAAGTACTTTGGATGCCAAAGTAAAAATGCATACATCTAAACATCCACATGAATCTAAAGCTCCCCATGCCACCTCTAAAAGACATGGTGAAGCAAAGAAAAATCAAATTTAAAATCCAAATAAAACCCACCAGCCACAAAGGCCCACCAAAACAAAAATACGAACCATGTGGATCCCAAAGAAAAAAGATGCAATGCCTTCAAATGAAAAATCTGTAACAACATCCAAAGTTGCTAATCCAAAAGCTAATCATTCTCATCCACCGTCTCCTAAATATTTTTTTGGTCCTTATGTCCCAAAATTCACTATCCCATCTCCTCCATTATCCCCACATCATCCATCCATTAGTACTCCTATCATTTCACATCCACCACCATATGTGCCAATGTTGGTCCTAAACTCATCACCCCAACACACACCTACCCCATCATTCCATCCATACACTTTCGAACATCCCATCCATTATCCCACATATCTCCCCCATCAAATCCCTTTAATTCATTCTCTTGCAAACTTCATTTATCCTAATAAGGTTGTACCAACATCCAATAGTTACTTCACACATGGGCTCTTAATACCTCATATAGACCTTGATGCTTGGGTCCATCTATCCTATTATCACATATCCTCTAAATCTACTTACCCACATCCATATCCTTATCCATCTCCATCTGCATGCTATCCAAAAAATTTTAAAAAAAAAATCCAAAAAAGTCAAAAACAAAAAAAAAGAGTAAAGATAAAATAATTCATCCAATGGTGAAAACTTGGAAAAAAAGCACCTTGGATAAGTACCATGATGAAACCTAGAAAATAGGTGTCATGTGTAACTCCCCCCCATCTAGCTTACTTTCACACTTGGGGCAACAACATCCCCTTCACCCATCTCCTCCATCCAACATATCTTCCACATCCTACCTATCATGTCCCATTTATCCCAATCCCTCCATCCTCCTTGTGATCTTGATATAGATAGGGGCAAACATATATACATGCTTTGGACACCTCTTAGCATACATCCCCCTCACCTACACACTATCCTAATCCTTATCCACACACATCTTCCTTCCTATCCATGCATCCTATCCATATCCATCTCACTCCCTTATTTTACCCTCCTATCTCCCATCCCTCCTACCTCACCACACATGACATATCTAGAGTGGGGGCATCTACCACCTTTGTGACATAGTCCTTGGAGATCATCCTTTTCCATCTCCCCATCCTTATCTCCTTACCAATCCAAACAATTTCTTCCATCTCCCCATCCTTATCCCTATATCCATTCATCTTCCAAACCCTTACCTTTCTATCTATCCATCTGGTAACCTTTTCCCCATCTATCCTTACATCTTCCTATCTCCTTATCTTTATCTATCCATCCCTTTATCTCTATCCTCATCCCATCTCATAATCCCTTGTCATTGGTATCTGGCTATAGGCTTCCCCCCATGCAAACCCAATGCCATTTCTCTCATTGTCATCATTCCCACTTCTTTCGCACATATTTCCAATCTCATATCACTTCTCATCACTCATCTCTCCATCATGTCATCCTCCCAATTCATCTTTTCATGAATTGGATAACTATCCCATCCCTGAGCTTCATGTAATCATGATCACCACTATCTTATCCAACAGGTCTATCATGTCTCATCGTATCAGTTTCATCTTTTTATCCACTTATCCTGGTCATCTCATCATCCCTTATCCATCATTTTTCTTTGGTATTTTGTTGAACTAAATTTCCCCTGCTCTTGTACATAGGAAAGGTCGATCATTTGATCTGCCCCTGGGGAATTTGTCCGTCTAGTTTTTGTCATCCATCATTGTCTCCATCATCTTCTTTCTACTTTTATCCATCGTCTTTTATCAAACTACGAGGGCTCTACGCTTTCACGTAGGCAAGGCTAATCTTTGATCGGCCCTCGAGCCCCTAGGTCTTTAGGGTGTGTTAGTCTTGTGTCTTGTATCTCACGTCGTGTGTTGTGTCATCAAGTATGTCCTTATCTAGCTGGTTCTTCACAAATGAGATCCACTCATAGCATGAGATCCAATCAGCTTTGAGTATCCTGTGTCATACCGATCTTTTAGTTTAATATCCATCTTAGGTTTCAACAGGATGCATCCTTCCTAACATACCTCATCAATCCCATCCATCCCCTTGATCCTATGGAAAAGGACATTTTGAAATTGATTGTGATCTTTTGATACTTTTGGCTTTTATTTATCACTTGAGCTCCCTATCACACCTTGTCAAGGCCTCCATGATCTATCATATTATGGTGTGTTTTGATCGGTTAACATAGGGACATATCTTGATCTGTTTGCTTTGTTGTTGTCTTTTGGGTTGTCCCACATAGTACCTACCAAGATCCCTGAGGTCTTGTGTTACGCTAGGGCACCCTTTGTGCTTGTGGTTATCCCAATACCTGGCCTGACCAAGGTCGTCATGAATTTGGGGTGTTGGGATAGCCTTCTTGTCTGTTGTGTTTGTTTTATGCATTAGACACCAATCCACCTTGGTTTCACATACCATGGTGTCTGGTGTCTTATGCTATAGCAAAAATCAGTGCTCCAAAAATGGAAAATTGCATTAGGATTGCATTTCATCTCCCATTCCATTGCATTGCATGTATCCTCCATCCCTTCCCTACCCAACCCATGACCTATGATTTTGGTTGTGCAAACTTTCATCTCCCCATCCCCCATCCTCTCATCTATCAAAATCCCCCCCCATCCATTCATCCTTCATCACTCTACCTCCTCTATCTAGCCAATCTCTTATCATCATCTCTTCAATCTTCTTAGAATAATATAGATTGGTTATTCTAAGCATCTTATCCCCCATCATTTTAGTCCTTTCATTCATCATCTCAATCCAATTCTCATCAATTCAATCTAGCACAAATCATCTAATCACATCCTTGGTCTTGTTCCCTATCTCACTACAAGCCTCGATCTAATCATCATCATCATCATCATCATCATCATCAGAATATCCTTCCCTATTCTTTGGTATTGTTTTGGGATGTATCCTTCCCTCATCAGTGACGCTTTCATTAGCATCATCGGGATGTATCCTTCCCTATCCTTTGGTGTTGTTTTGGGATGTATCCTTCCCCCATCAACAACACTTATTGGGATGTATCCTTCCCTATCCTTGTGTTGTTTCAGGACATATCATTCCCTTATTGACAACACTCCATCCATCATCAACCCATTTTGGCTTGTAGCTTGACTGGGGCAACATCACCTTTATCCTTAAATCCATTTGTACTTCCCCATCTCCTCTTGCTCATCATCCTCTCTTATCCATCACTTTGCACCATTTTCTTCATCTACCCTTTCATCACCTCATCCATTTCGAGAGCACACCTATGTTGTCTTGGACCCACATGTCCTCTCAAGGGGGCATCCTCAATCCCTAAATTTCATCTTCACCCCATCATCTTTCTTCCCAGTCACTCCTTTGATGACTAGGGTATCTTTCCCAATCTAGCATCTTCTTCCAAGTCTTATCTTTTAATCTTCTTTGAAATGATGCTACCATCTCAAAGAGGGGAAAAATGTAGACATCCAAATTTGGACACTTCCATTTGTTAGAATTTATCCCTTTTCGTCTAAACATTCCCTTATTTGCATTAATTAAGTAATATTGCTATTATTTAATTAATATCCTTAAATTATTCTAAATCCCTAAGGTATTTAGTTAATAATTAAATACCTTACCCTTTATCCCCATTTTCCTCAAAGGAGTTAAATAAATAATACATTTATTTAATTTCTCACATGTCACATCCTCCATCACTTTTTCTTAATCCTAATCCACCTCTTAATCTCATCATTAGGGATGTGCTCATGTCTAATCCTTGACTAGGATGTTTCACATCCTCCAACTTTTGCAAGTTGGCTTCTAATCACTGATTAGTTAATCCAATCAGCATCTTGGTCAACTCTCTGATCCCCCAAGGAATTTTTAATTCTTTTTTGTCTTCCCCATGTGAATTTAAAATTCGCTTTTAGTCCTCCAAGGTTCTCCTCATCTCCATGTGATCATTGAGAGGTCACATCAGTCACATGGGTTAGGAACCTTCTATTATAAGCACCTTGTCTTATCCAAGGTACTTCTCAGCTTCCTTTTTTGGAACCTTGTCTTATCCTTAAGATATCCCCAATTATGTGAATTTAAAATTCACTTTTATTCCTCCAAGGAATCTCCTCTTCCCCATATGATCATTGAGAGGTCACGTCAGTCACATCCCACGGTACTTTCAAAGTACTTGTCATTCTTCCACATCACTTGTCCTTCTTCCACATCATTTTTACCTTTTCCATCTCACCATGTCCTTTGGACACTTCATCCTCCACATGGAAATATGTGAGGGCTTATGAGTCCTCAACTCACCATATCCCTCCATCTTGGCCATGGTGGCTCAATCCTAACCGTTGAATTCTCTAGAGAATTCACTTTTGCCTATAAAAAGGCCTCTCTTCTCATTTATTGGGGGCTAATCACATAACACACATTAGGCATTTTATCACACTTATGCTCTCAAGCTCTCAAGCCATCATCAAGAACATATTTTGCATTCAAGAACTTGCATACTTAGTTTAGCTCTCATCCTCTTGCATCCATTTTTCATCTCATTGTCATCAAAGGAGCACACAACCAAGCTTCAATCAAGGGCCAACCAAGGAGATCAACATAGATAAAAGGTATAATCATTTTTGATTTATCTTTCTTTTATTTGTGTTCAACTTAGGCTAATCTTGAAGTGGTCTAGTGTTCTCTACCTTGAATTTCCTAGTTAGTTTTGCATATTTAGGAGTACAAACACTTGCACAAACCTGCATCCAATGACAAGTCTCACACAAATACAACATCCAAATCATTAGTCCATGTTAATCCAACATTTAATGTATTAAATTAAAATACCATAATAAGATTGATAAGCACACTTAATAATAATATAAAAGTTCATAATTTTAACGCACACTCATGCAAATACACACACACTTATATATGTTTGCATATTAAAGTTTGAAGTTCCACCTCTAGTCCAAATTACATCGAGGCTAGGGGTCATGCAAAATGATTAACAAGGTATCGAGGGGATATGACATACTTCCCCCCTTAGGATTAAGTTGGCTCGACTTATTTAAATAAGTATGGATATTCTAGTTTCATTACATTTTCATCTTCCCAAGTAGCTCCTAGTTCCTCATATTGGTCCCATAGGACCTTAACTTGCTGGATAGTTTTGTTGTGCAATTGCAGATTGCGCATATCTATGATTGTGCGCGGTTCAAGGTGGATATCTCCAACATCTTGTACTTGTAGTGCTTGCCAATCAATTACGTGTGGGGGGTCAACAACATATTTATTAAGCAAGGATACGTGGAATGCATTTTGTATGCGAGAGAGAGATGGCGAAAGAGCTAGTCGATAGGCTACAAAGTTGATTTTCTCAAGTATCTCAAAAGGCCCTATGAATCATGGAGCTAGTTTAGCGTCCTTGCCAAACTTTATTGATATTTTGTGTGGTTTGATGTGTAGGAACACCTTGTCCCCTACTATAAATTCCCTTGGTGTCCTCTTGGTATCTGCATAACTTTTTTGCCGATCTGAATCCTCCTTCAATCTTTCTCTTATAACTTTCACCTGAGTGTCATATTCTTGAAGAAGTTTTAGCCCTATAGTTACTCAATTTTCTAAACTGTCCCAACCGATAGGAATTTTGCACTTTCTACCATAAAATGCTTCAAATGGTGCCATTTGGATGGAAGAATGGTATGAATTGTTATATGTGAATTCTACTAACGGTAGATATTCTTCCCACTTAGTGGGCTGATCCATGGCATACATTTTGAGCATGTCCTCCATAACTTGGCTAACTCTTTTAGTTTGGCTGTCAGTTTCAGGGTGGTAAGTCGTACTAAAATTGTGTTTGGTTCCTAATGTGGTCATAAGAGAGGTCTAAAACCTGGAAGTAAACAACTTATCCCTATCTGAAATGATTACCTCAAGCATCCCATGTAGCCTAATGACTTCCTTTATGAATCTTTTAGCCAAAAGTGGGGCATCATCCTTCACATTTCCTGGTATGAAGTGTCCTACCTTGGTTAGTTTATCAACCACTACTAAAATACTATCATCTTGATGTCGAGTTTTAGGCAATCCTGTCACAAAATCCATGGAGATTACCGACCACTTATGTTGTGGTATATCATGAGGATATAGTGTTCCCATAGGATGACAATGCTCTGCCTTAACTTGTTGACATTCAAGACATTTGGTGACATAGCAAGCTATTTCTTTTTCATTCCTAGCCAAAAGTAATGAGTTCTTAGGTCTGCATACATCTTAGTCACCCCAGGATGTGCTTGATAAGGCACATTATGGCCCTCTACGAGAATTTTCATTCTCAAACCACCCTCTTCTGGCACATAAATTAGGTTCAAAAATTGGAGAATTCCATTGTCTCCCACATGGTACTCAACTAGATTAATCCCTCATTGTATTTCTACCCTCATTTGTTGACAAAAGGGATCTAGTTTCTGCATTTGCTTGATCTTTTTTGGCAATTCAAACTTCAACTATGAGATTGCAGCTAGGTTGCTTAAGAATTCTAACCACCCTCTTTGACGTGCATTCAAATCTAGTTGGGTGAACAAATATTGAAGTCCCTTATGATCAATGTTTAGCTTGAAGGGTCTTCCTACCAAGTAGTGTTTCCATACCTTTAAGGCATGCACAATTGTTGTCAACTCCAATTCATGGGTGGGATAGTTGAGTTCGTGATCCTTCAATTTCCTAGACTCAAAGGCAATAACTCACCCATTTTGCATTAGCACTCCACCTAGCCCATCTAATGAAGCATCCGTCCAAACTAAAAATTATTTTTCTAGATTAGGCACTTGCAAAATTGGTGTGGTGGTAAGATCTTCCTTCAACTTCTAGAATGCAATGTCACATTTTTCTATCCATTCAAACTTCTTTACTTTTCGTTGAAGGGAGGTTATGGGGTTAGCTATCTTGGAGAAGTTCTCTACAAACTGTCGATAGTACCCAGCCAAACCCATGAAGCTTCTTACTTCAGTCACATTTTTAGGAATAGGCCATTCTACAATTGCTTACACCTTGGCTGGATCTACTATAATTCCTTGGGCCGATATAATATGTCCCAGATAATGGACTTTAGGCTGAAAGAAAGAACATTTGGATAGTTTTCCATATAATTTATGATCTCTCAACCTTTGCAAGACTATTCTTAAATGCTCCTCATGCTCTTGCAGACTTTTAGAGTAGATTAGAATGTCATCCAGAAACACTAGTACAAATTTGTCCAAGTAATCATGGAAAACATGGTTCATGAGGCTCATGAAAGCAGAGGGGGCATTTTTTAGGCCAAAAGGCACCACCAAAAATTCATAATGGTTGTACCTAGTTGTGAAGGTTGTCTTCAGAATATCTTCTTCCCTGATTCTTAACTGGTGATAACCTAACCTTAAATTTGTCTTGGAGAATATTGCAGCCCCCTTCATTTGGTCAAATAAGTCATCAACTCTAGGTAGGGGATATCTATTTTGAATGGTTACCTTGTTCAACATTCGGTAATCGATGCACAACCTCAATGTTTCATCCTTCTTCTTAATAAACAACACTGGATCTCCCTAAGGAGACACACTAGGTCGTATCAAGCCTTTCTCCATTAGATCTTGCAACTGCATTTTAAGCTCTTGTAATTCAGCAGTGTTCATTCTATAGGGGGCTTTTGAGATAGGATTGGCCCCTGGAACTAGATCTATTGTGAAGTCCATTTGTCGGTTAGGAGTTAATCCTAGCAATTCTTCAGGGAAGACATCACAGTACTCTTGGAGAATGGGATGGTCTTCAATGCTAGGTGTGGGATCATCATTACCCTCTTCTACCTTTACTAGATAAATTTTACTCCCCTTTCTCACTACCCTTTTCACTTAAATGGTTGAGATCATTCTTACCACCATAGGTCTCCTAATCTCCTAAAGAACCACCGACCTCCCTTGGTCATCTAGACATTCGATCTTCTTGTTGTAGCAATCCAACTTGGCTTGGTACTTTTGGAACCCATCCATCCCAAGGATTAAATCATAAGACCCTAACAAAGTGACCCATAGATCTACCTTGGTCGTTATAATCCCTAGGTCAATTTCAGCCCCTCGTAAGCAAGATTTGATATTTTATGTCTTACCCGACCCAAACTCAATCTCCATCTCCTCTCTACTAATATTATTATGATCAATTTTACATTTTTGAATAGCATGGGAGGAAATAAAACTATTTGTGGCTCCTAAATCAGCTAGAATAGAAATGGGTTGGTTGAGAAGTGTACCTTGAAGTTCTATCAATGGAGCTTGCTGATTTGCTTGACGATTATCCATGGCTGCATAAATTTTGGTAGTGGGTTTGGTGGTTTTGTTTGGATTCTTGGGAAACTCACTCATATAATGATCACCTCTGCATGTCCAACATCCACTTGTTGGTCCTTTTCGATCTTCCTTGCCTCTCCTAGAATCATCTTGTGCCTCATGCCTAAATGATTTTTTCCTTTTGTCTCCTTTATCCTTTTGACCTGCTGACCCATGATTTTCCCTATAATTTCAGCCCCTCTTAGTCTATTGAGAAGCCTTTCCTTTAGATTTAGCTTCTTGATTACCCCTCTGCTTATTATCAGAGTGGTTGGAGGAAATCGACTTTTGTTTACGTTCCTGTTTGCTCTTATGTTTTTCTTTAGCAACCAAAGCTACCTCCACTACCTGGTTTAAGCTTTTAGGTCGAGTGAGCTTGGTTGCATTCAAAATATTCTTATTCAATCCCAAGATAAACTTGTTCACCCAATCCTCTTCTTCCTTCATATAAGACACATGACAGAGTAAGCTCATGAATTTGGACTTATACTCAGCTACTGTCATTCCCCCTTGGCGCAGTGAATGGAATTCAGTCATCTTTTGGTCTCTATGATGAGCAGAAATGTACTCCTTAAAAAACCGCTTGGTGAACATGTCAAAAGTTAGTTGACTGATATCATAGTTTTCTATTTTTTTCAAATGTTCCCACCAAAGTGAGGCTTCTCCTTCTAGGTGATAAATGGAAATCCTAGCCTTAGTGTTGGAACTTAATTTTATCAAACCAAAATACTTGTTCATTCCAATGAGCCATGCTTCAGTGGCATCCCCACCCCCAGTCCCATCAAACTTAGGGGCTTGCACCTTCTTCAATTCTCAAATCAGTGGGTCTTTTCCCACTCCTCGTTGTGACTCTGATCGAGAGTGACTGTAGGCGGAGATTTTGGAGCTGCTCTCATGTTCTTGACTTGTATTCACATTGTGCTCCCTGTCTGACTCTTTAGTCCCAATACCAGTGTTGTGGTTAGTTCCTAGGCCAGTGTTGTGGTTAGTGCCTTGCTCCTTTTGCCTTGTTAGTTCCTCAATTTGTTGCTCCTGTGACGCTATTTTTGCATGGAGGGCATTTAGTTCAGCTTGAAACTCTTTGTTGGAAACAAGCAACATAGAGAGGGGGGGTGAATCAGTGTTCTACAAAAATTAACTTTATTATTCTGATCTTTAATCCACTTAGAACATTCAACCAAAAGTAATATGTAGAAACAGAAAGAAAACAACCACAAAACCATAACAAAAGGATTTTTATGTGGAAACCCTGTTAGAGGAAAAACCACGGTGGATGGCCCATCCACATTATGTTCTGAGTATACCCAAAAGAAAGATTACAAAATGGGAATGCACTTGCATTCAGGCACACTGCCTAGAGCTCACTACTCAAGATAAGAAGGCTCACTGCCTTACAAAGATTTGGATTAGATCCAAAAGAATGAGCTAAAGGAATAGCATCTACAAATGCTTGATTATAGTTCCAGTTAGGCTTAGCTGACAATCTTCTATCCTTCTGACTGATACTAAACTTCTACTCTGCTCTGCTCTAACTCGCTTCACAAAATCTTTATGCACAAGTGAAACTATGCATAAAATCACTCTAACATTCTTCAGATATTCACAATGCACATCAGAACACCACACATATATGTCAAAATGATATAAGAGATCATACATATATATCCATGACTAGCAATTTAATCACAATAAATCAGCTTCAAATAAAACTTTAAAATATTAGCAACTGTCGACTCAAATCATAAGAGTTATGCAATGTGCATCCAAAATGGTCGGCCTCAACTTAGCTCGGACCCAAAACAAGATGAGAAAACAAAAAATATTCAAAGAAACATTTCTTGAATATCTGCAACACATTACATCAACTGAGTCGGCCCCAAAATACTGATAAATAGAGAATTATCAACCGGATCTCCAAACTCACACAAGACTTAATACGAGGCACTAAGATTTTCAAAAAATGCATTAGATGTACTAATAAACCTCCCATGAGGTCCACAATTCAAAATAACAACTGGAAATTTGTAAGTGAATCGACAATCACCAAACTGTCAGATGCTCTATTCTTCCTAACTGTCTTCAACCTAACTGTCGGTATAAGCAAATGATGTTATGTGGATATGTCACCGACTAGGGTTGCCATCAATGACAACACCAAAAAGAATTCACAGTGTCTCTTTCCAATAATCTCCCCCTTTGGCATTGATGGCAACACTTAGTGAAAAATGACTAAGTGTTGGATCAAAACCAACATGAGTTACACTGCCATAAAAAGAAACTTCAATGTTGGGAAAACAACTCCCCCTATGATGACTATACATTTTTAATTGTACACTTCTCCCCCTTTGACATCAATGGCAAAAATTGGGGAAACCGAAACAAAATTCAAAACTGTACAGGCATGAACTTGTAACTTACAAAATTTTGAAAATATCTACAAAATTTTTCTTCAACTCTTAAATTGTCATCACAAACCTTTTTGAGACTTTCCAAAACTATTATGTGACCACACATTAAATAGGATTGAGCCTCTGTAGTTTCAAGATTCTTTGAGTCACTAACTACTACAACAACTTTTGCTTCCCTCAAATCACTCACCATTATCTCAATCTTTGGAAAAATTTGTTCCCTGAGTTCACATACTCTCCCAACAATTCAGTCATTTTCATTTTTTAAACATCTTATTTTTTCAAGTAGGGTTGTTACTTGACCTTGTTGAACCACATCACCAGCTAAAGGATCAAAAGTAGCAGAAATGGTAGCTAATTGATTTTCCAAATCCTTCACCTTTTTCTCATTACCTTTAGTAAACTTGGATAGAGCTAAACAGGACTTGTAGGCTTTTCCAGCTTCAGATATAGAACTTTGAGTTTTCTTCATGCAAGTAGCTAACAAAATCATATCCTTTGCAATGACTTCCTTCAAATGACTAAGTCTTTTTCTATTAAACTCCTTTTGCACTTTATCCTCAACAAATTTCTCAAGAGACTCAAATTGAGTACTTAACGCATTTATGAGCTTCTTTAGCTCACCGGAAGAGGAACTTGAAGGATCCATGACATGAGTAGGCATTAATTCCTATAGAACTCTATATGCAAGATTCAACAATTCACTATCCTCTTTGTGAGACTTCAGAATCTTCTCACTGGCCTTAGCTTGAGCGATTGATGCAACCTTCATCATCTAAATTGGGGATAGAGTAGATAGATTGATTGAAATTTCATCCAATTCGGGATCAAAATCTTCCTGTTGCTCCATCAAAGATTGCTTCACTGCCTTGGCAGTGCCTCTTGCCTCTATCCTAATTTCCTGAACTTTTTCACCTTCATCATTGGGTTCTTCTGAGACTGCTTCCAAATTGACTTTGAGTGCCTCAACCTTTTCATTTTGCACCACCTTATCCTCAGCTAATACCACCTTAGGAACTTCAGTTTCCACAGGTGTCTCTGTATTTTCCACATTAGGAGAAATTAGATCATCCTCAACTTTTGGAGGATCAAATATATTCATATTCTCCTTATCCACATTCTCTTCTTCAATTACATTTACCTCCTCATTCACTGGCTCATTTTCTGGAACATTTTCAGTATTCATTTCCTCAATGTTAATCTTATTCTTTGTCAGAAACTCTTCTATAATTTCCTTAGTTTCACAAACAACAGCATTAGTTTCACCAATCATGAGTTTATTCACCCTTGTCTTGCTCTTAAATTCCTTTTTAGCTTTTTCAAGGAGTGAATCCATCTCTTCAATTGACATTCTGGACACAAATCTGCAAGAACTCTCTTCCTCAGATTCTCTTCTTCTATTCTAGCACTTAACCTTCTCGACTCCAAAGTATCACACAGATTCTTGGGTAAGCCAGACATAATCTCAACAAGAACTTTATTGAAAATGTTCATATGTTTTATTATAGCTTCTTCTAGAATTCTCTAACCAGATTCATCAAAATTTTCATACAATTCATAGAGGGGCTTGAGATTACCATCATTGACAACTGTATTCACAAATTCATCAACAAACATACCAAGTTTATCGACTTTAGCCTTCTTTTCCTTTTCTTCTTTGCTGGAAGATTTTCTTTTGTTTAACTCGACAGCCTAAGTTTCGGTAGCTCTTACTTCTTTCAAAACTTCTTTTGATTTTGTTTCCTCATCTTCTAAAATAGGCTTATATTTTCTTGTTCTTTTATTCTTCTTCCTTTTACTGGAAGGCTTGTCTTGAGCTAGCTTTGTTGCAAGGGAACTCCTTGTAGATCTAGTGCGGGCAGAGGATGCACTAGGACTAGCAAACTCTATTTTTTCTTTCACTTATGTTGCTTCTGCCTCTTCTCTCCTCCTACTTGCTTCTCTCAAGGCTTCTATAGGTAAGCCCATCCTTTCTACAAAAACTTCTATTTCTTTTCTTACTCTCCTGACTATCACCGGTTTTCTCAATTCCTCATGAACCTGCATACTTTTCTTTGCATATGATCTAAGCCTCTCTTCTCCTGGGTCTAGAGGTAAATTCAACAAGTGTTCTGCATACATCTTTAGAACATTTCCCTCTACTTTGTATCCCATTGGCATGATCCAAATTGTTCTGGGATCAGCAACTTCCATATGAAATTGGTCAATATCCACCATGAAGTAGATAGTATCTTTGTATTGTTCCATAATTGAAGTGGGAATTCTTTCCCTGGCATGCATCATATCCTAGAAATTTTTGAAGTAAACCCATAGGGTAGTGTTCCTAACTTGACAATCACCCATTCCAAACAACTTTTTCCTTATCTGAATAGCTACAAGCTCATCATTTTGCCAATGTACTTTTCCAATGCCTGAAACTTCATTCATGAAATAGAAAAATAAGCACAATTGCAAATTACCATATTTGAAAGTATTCTTCTTTTCTTTCTTGATTTTTCTTAGATTCTCCAACAATTGACTTATGAGCAGCTCGCACAAGTCATACTCTGCATTCTGGTTTACCATTTCATAAGCTGCATAGATGGCCATACCAGATACAGAATTGTCTCTGCTAGAATGATATATCTTGTAACCAATGACCATTGATGCAAATTTCACATCAATTTCAGCAATGTCTTATATTGTCATTGCCCGTCTATCCTATTGTGCACTTGTTTCCTCAGTAACTTTGTCATTCTTCACAGATTTCAAGACTGGAAGTCTACCGATGGAATTCAGACCTGTTACTGCACATATAGCCTCTTTTGTGATTTTGAAGGGTATATTCAACCACATGAACTCGTCATGAACACGGCTCAAAATGTATCTCACCCATTCATTTTCCTCAAATATGGGAAATCTCGCAAATTACACAAACTTCTTCTCTTCTAGGGTTTGAAATTTTGGTTTTACAATAAAATCTTCTCCAACTATACGATGGGAATACAGATTCATTATTTGAGAGGTGTCTAACTTCAATGTTTGCATGAATATATTCCCTAATATCCTCAGTATGCAAAACTATGTATGGCACAAATGAAAATGCTCCTAAGGGTTCGGTCTCAATAGACTTATAATGGTGCCATTTAAACTTAGGAAGGGGTTTATCCTTCACCTCTACAACCAACAGAGTGGCCATGATTGCAAATTCATGAATTCACAGGATTTTCAAAAAAATACCTTTTCGTCAGATTGGATTTCATTTGCATATTCTTCTCCATGCTTTGAATCACTTCACAATTCAACAAGGTTTACTCTAGGGCTCTTCAAACTACTTTCCTTCAAAATACAAAGTGACAGTTGAAGGATAAAAATAGTTTTTTATCACTCGTACAACTAACCCTTTTTGTCACAATAAATGCCTTAACCCTAGTTCATCTTGTTACTCTAATTTCAAGCATTGAGGCAGATGATTTTTTTGCGGATCCCCAAAACTTTACAATACTAGCTCCAATTTGATTACAGAACATTTGAAAAGCATTGATCCACCTACTAGACTGGTCCACATTCCAGTATCATTTTCCTGTAGGGGGTTGAAGAATTTTCCTGACAGGGCCCCCTAGCCCAAAGGCCTAAAACTAATTCCTGGAGGAATTACCAGAAGAAAATTCTGGTGTTGGCACACTTCCTTCGACAGAGGGATTCTTTTTCACCCATTTCTTCTGCATTTTCCTTCTGATCACATCTATAGTGACTTTCCCTTTTCCTTTGACATCTTGTTGTGTATTCTATCTTACCAAACCTCTTCTATTCCAACAGAATCTAGCAATATGCCCAAATTTGTTGTAGTTGTAGCACACAACATTTCTCTAATCAAACCAACTATTCCACTGATTTTTCCTTGATCGACATTGGTTAGCAATATGCCCAAATCTATTGCATGCATAGCATCTAACATCTCTCTAAAATTTATTCATCACAACTTTGCATTCACTTGACTTATGACCATACTTATAGAAATTAAAGCACTGACCTAAGAATGATAGTCCACTTGGATTCATCTCGCTTCTACACTGAGAAGCCATATGACTGAATTTGTTGCAAGAAAAACAATAACCATTGAATCTTTGAGCATTTGGTTGTCTCACCGGATTTCTTTTGGCTCCATTCATTTGATTTCCTTGTCGGAATCTCCCTTGTCCATATTTCTTTTGTCCAGATCCAGAACTTTCTCCTTCCTCATATCCAAGACCTCACCTGTCACCATCAGTCCAATGAAATTTGATTAGTTCATCAAGCTTGGTTGAACTGGCTTTGAATTTCTCCTTGTACTCATTTGCAGTAGCAAGTTCATTTTTGAGATCATCAAGTTGTTTTTCAAGCACTTCCTCATTATTTTTAGATTGTTCCAATTCATTGTCCAATCGACTGCATTGTTTAGATTTTTCTTTCAAGGATTGAGCAAGCTTTTCTTTATTCTTCTTTCTATCTTCAATTTCCTTGGTCATTTTCATCATGATAGACTCCATCTCATGCTTCAAGGAAACATTTTCTTTGGAAAAAATTTCACACTCTTTGTTTTCTCCTTTAAGGCATGACTGATTTGTTCATCTTCCATGCTTTTGTTCTTCTACTTGAGTTGATCACATAAATCCTTTCTTTTCTCCCTTGACTCATTGAAATCACTTTCCAAGATCTCCCCAAGTTGTTAGACTTCTTTTGAGGAACTAGCTCTGATACCAATTATTGGAAACAAGCAACACTGAGAGGGGGGGTGAATTAGTGTTCTATAAAAATTAACTTTATTATTTTGATCTTTAATCCAATTAGAACATTCAACCAAAATTAATATGTAGAAATAGAAAGCAAACAACCACAACACCATAACACAAGGATTTTTACGTGGAAACCCTATTAGGGGAAAAACCATGGTGGATGGCCAATCCACATTATGTTCTGAGTATACCCAAAAGAAAGATTACAAAATGGGAATGCACTTGCATTCAGACACACTACCTAAAGCTCACTGCTCAAGATAAGAAGGCTCACTGACTTACAAAGATTTGGATTAGATCCAAAAGAATGAACTAAAGGAATAGCATCTACAAATTCTTGATTACAGTTCCAATTAGGCTCAGATGACAATCTTTTGTCCTTCTGACTAATACTAAACTTCTGCTCTGCTCTACTCTAACTCGCTTCACAAAATCTTTATGCGCAAGTGAAACTGTGCATAAAATCACTCTAACATTCTTTAGATATTCGCAAGGCACATCGACACACCACACATATATGTCAAAATGATATAAGAGATCATACATATATATCCATGACTAACAATTTAATTGCAATAAGTCGGTTTCAAATAAAACTTGAAAATATTAGCAACTGTTAGCTCAAATCATAAGAGTTATGCAATGCACATCCACAATGGTCGGCCTCAACTTAGCTTGGACCCAAAACAAGATGAGAAAACACAAAAATATTCAAATAAACATTCCCTAAATATCTACAACACATTACATCAACTGAGTCGGCCCCAAAATACTGATAAATAGAGAATTATCAACCGGATCTCCAAACTCACACAAGACTTAATACGAGGCACTAAGATTTTCAGACAATGGATTAGATGTACTGATAAACCTCCCATGAGGTCCACAATTGAAAATAACAACTAGAAATATGTAAGTGAATCGACGATCACCAAACTGTCAAATACTCTGTTCTTCCTGACTGTCTTCAACCTGACTGTCGGTATAAGCAAATGACGTTATGCAGATATGTCACCGACTAGGGTTGCCATCAATGAAAACACCAAAAATCATTCACAGTCTCTTTCCAACACTCTTCAGGTATGGTAGGAGGTGGAGACGATGCACCCCTACTTGCAAGCAACATTTTGGTGAGGCTAGGGCTTGCTCCCCTCCTCAAAGTTCTCTGATTAGGTAAAAATAACCTCATCATGATAATACCATAAAGACCTATTTCATACATGTAAATCCCTATCCTCTACCATAGTGATAAATTTTGAATCAAAATTTGACAAATGTTTGTCGGAATTTCGACGAACTTTCATCAGAATTATTTCGTCAATTTTCCGACGAAATTTGAAACATCAAAATTCCGACCCAACATCGTCAGCTGGGTCAAAATTTCGATGTTTCAAATTTCGTTAGAAAATCGACAAAATAATTCCGATGAAAGTTCGTCAAAATTTTGACCAAATTTTGTCGGATTTTGAGTCAAAATGTATCAGTGCCAATTAATTAAATTTTAGGAGAAATAATTGCTTAATTTTTAGTGAGAAATTGTATAAACTTTATTTCTTTTGATTTCTTGAAGTATTTTTCCAATATAGATTTAATTGGTTATTTTAAGTGTTTTGTAGATAATAATCAATCAATCAAGTTGCAGATTAGAAGCATCCAGCCAACACGTGCTCCATAATAGGTTGAAGATATACGTTGGAAATATGCTCTGGAACTTTAGGGTGATGGACCGAAGATATAGTTACTCTTTAAAGTTTTTATTTTTGTTATCCTTTTAGTCAAAAAATTTATGGCCCAACTTGAGCCTCTTAAATACTATTGTAATGGGTTTTAAAGACACGAGTTATTCGTAGATCTATTTTAGATATTTTCAATGGTTATCCATACCATTTGAAATATAAGATGTAGTTAGAGTTTTTCTATAAAAGACATGATCTCCAGAAGTAAAATATACAGTGAAAAAGTAATGTTATACTGTCAAAATGTTTTCCGAAGTTTATGAATAAAGAGATTGTTATCTAAAATTTCTGAGTTATGAGTTATGGATGATAATTATGGTTGATAGAAGCATTTCTGAAATAACTATGAATGTGAGCTAAGAACGAATGTGATAACACACAAGCTAGACACTCGACGGGAGATGACTTAAGTAGATAAGTGTTTTCTTTTATTATATTGTTGTTCTGTAGAGAATTACTGAATTTATTGTTATGAAATTTTAGTTCTGAAGTATTTGTTGTTTTTCACTTCCATAGTTTCTGTTATTAACTATTAGAATCTTTATTGTAAGAAGATGTTTTATGGATTGTTATAAGTTTCTCTGCTTTTATAATTTTTCAGCTTCTTAGTTTAATCATTTATGTACTTTTTAATTCAGTTATCATGCTTTCTAAATTAGTTTTCTTATGTTTTTCAGTTCAAACATTTCATGTTTTCTTAGGAACAAATTGCTTTATAGTTTTATAGTTAGACAGTTTGAAGTTAGAATTAATATTAAGTTGTTCTTAAAAGTTAGAAAACCTGAGAAAGATACTTTGGACTTCTTCTATTGCAAATTTCCTTGAACACTACCTGGTCGACAAATTGAATTTTATATTCTAAAGTAATGGGACCTAACGACAACCTATCACTTTTTGGCACCGTTGTCGGGGATCCTTTAGCTTCTTTTGCTTGAGTGTTAATAGAAGATGCCTAGAATACCTCTTTTAGGCCAAAAATACTATATTTGGCTTCCTTTTCTGCATGGTCAAGAAAAGAGGCCCTCACGTAAGATTTATACCAAAGTCCCCCCCAAAATACGTTCCAATTATACATAGGGAGGCCCAAGGCTCAGAAGACCACTCTGTTGACAAATTACTTGAGCCTAATCCACCATAGGCTTTCCATTATTTCCCTAAAGATCATCTTGTAGCACAACCTGTTGTTGAGGAAATTATTATTGAAGAGTATATTCCTCTGAACATCATGGGAGATCAGAGGGCTGAAGCTAACCGTAATGATGCCAACCATAATAACAATGATCCTCAACTACCTAGAACGATCACTTATCCTATTTCTCTAGATGCAGATGATGATACAACGATGAAAAACATCTCTCCAGCTTTCCTTCCAACCTTTTGTGGTTTATCCTTGGAAGACCCAAACTAATTTCTCTTTGAATTTAAGGTCCTTTTTCAAACCTATGACTATAAAAATGATAACCAAAAACTGAAGTTGTTTCCTTCTACTTTGAAGGATTAATCGGCCATATACTATTAGGTTTACTGTGGATCTATCTATCGGCTAGAAGTATAACATCTTTTGAGGAAATGGAGACTGTGTTCTTGAATAAATATCAGAGTTATTGTAGGGTGAGTGATCGTAAGGAAGAGCTGTTTAAACTTAGGCAGAATGAGGATGAGAGTCTAGAGGACTATTTGGATGGGTTTCTTTTCTTATCTAAACGATGTGGAGAAACAGCTATTAGTGTTGGGATTCTCAAGACTATATTTTTAAAGGGACTCGATGATGATGCAAGAAGAAGTCTTGATTTAATGGGAAAATGTGATGTGTCTCAGTTAGCCCTTGAAGACATATGTGATTTGTGTCACAATTTCTCACATACTCAAGGAGGAATCCAAAAAAAAAATCTTTTCAGAGGGAATAACAAGATAGGTAAGCTCCAAGAAGAAATAGCAAACCTTAAGACAAACATACTTGTTCAATTGAACACTGCATTGGATTGTATACAAGAAAAGAATCTATTGTCCTAGGTGTCAAAACAAACATATTTTACGTGAGTTTCCTTTAGACAAGGTTAATGTTTGTCAACTTTGTGAGCAAAGCCACCCTACCAATCAATGTGAGCTTCTTACTGATCTTAAGAATACTAAGAAAAAAACTGCTCAGGTTGAAGAAATAAATGTGCTAAACCAACACCAAAGAGGTAATTTCTCTTATGGGAAGAATTCCAACCCTACATGGAGACCGCAAAACAACTGGGCTGGTAATTAATGGAATCCATCTTGGAATCAGCCCTATCCACCACAGCCTAATTGGGGACCTCTTGAATGGGCAAGTCAA
>VDFB02015602.1:0-15254 GCA_007258455.2 Sequoia sempervirens | reverse complement strand
AGATTGCAGAATCCTTCCTAGGCAAAACTGTAAAAAATGCAGTCATTACAGTTCCCGCCTACTTTAACGATTCACAAAGGCAAGCCACCAAGGACGCCGGAGCCATTTCTGGGCTGAATGTCATGAGAATTATCAATGAGCCCACTGCAGCAGCGATAGCCTATGGCCTTGACCAAAAGAACGAGACCGGCAACGACAGAGAAAAAAGTATACTTATCTTCGACCTGGGAGGAGGGACATTCGACGTATCAATCCTGACCTTAGCTGGAGTTCCTGAGGAAAGCCAGATATACCCACCAGACTGAAGGATGGGTGAATCACTGGTATAAATTCAGCGAAGGACTGGCACCAATGCCAAGGCACGATGCCTGAAGACCGCCTGTGAGAGAGGAAGCCGTTGAACCTCCACCACATCAGACCAGCCATTGAATGACTCTTTGCATCGAAGAACCACTTCCATGCCGGGATAACCAGAGCCAAATTTCTGAAGAGCTCAACATAGATTTAATGAAATGTATTGGAACCAATTGACAAATGCCCAGAGATGCCAAGAGATGAGAGTAGGAAAGTTCATCAGTGAAGCTTCTGTTCGGTAACTGCACTATCAGACTCCATCCAACAAATTCAATTTTTCCTTCATGCTCTTCTGGTTTATGCAAGCAGCTTCAACACCATCAGCTATGCAACCTTTTCATTTGAACAGGCATTTCCGCGCAGATTTTGAGCATCAACATGGCTGGATCATGCCTTTATCGCGAGGATGTATCTACTGAAACGCAGAGAGATATGTGTTAGAGAAAAGAAACTGCGAGGCGATCCAAAAGCATTGATAAGTAAATCCAGAAATCGCGGCGCACTTTGATAACCGGTTTTCAGCGGTTTATCACGGATCTTGCGGAAAAATAAAAATCATGGGTAGGCAAAAATTGGTTCGCTGGCTGGCTTAAATAGTGCACCCCTGAGTGCGTTTTGACGACTTCTATTATTTGGGTGGTTCATCTTAAATCACACTAATAGATGGTCTCTACTGAAGATGTGAACAGGACCCTACTGAAAATATGACACTGATTTCAATGAACCACTTAAATAAGTCAAAGCTTAGAGTGTGTCATTTATGACCAGTCATGATTACTATTTCATCATTAATGACGATGTGATTGATGCTGAATGCTTCTGGCTTTTCTAATATCTGGATGAATGCTTTCTGACAGGTAGGAGGATCCACCAGAATTCCAAAAGTCCAAAAACTGTTACAGGATTATTTTGGGGGCAAGGAGCTGTGCAAGAGCATCAATCCTGATGAAGCTGTTGCCTATGGTGCAGCAGTGCAGGCTGCCATATTAAATGGAGAAACAAACGAAAAAGTGCAGGATGTTTTGCTGTTGGACGTGGCACCCCTCAGCCTGGGGCTGGAGACCTCAGGAGGAATTATGACAGTTCTCATTCCCAGAAACACTACCATTCCTGCAAAGAAAGAGCGGATCTTTACTACTTATTCAGACAATCAGACCTCTGTTTTGGTTCAGATATACGAAGGCGAAAGAGCTCAGAGCAAAGCTAATAATCTTCTTGGAAAATTTGTGCTATCTGGTATTCCCCCTGCACCAAGAGGGGTCCCTCACATTAATGTTTGTTTTCATATCGATGCTAACGGTATCCTCAATGTCAGCGCTGAAGACAAGACTGCAGGTGTTAAGAATACCATCACCATCAACAATGATAAGGGCAGGCTGAGCAAAGCCGAGATTGAGAGAATGGTGCAGGAAGCAGAGAAATACAAAGAAGAAGATGAAGATCTCCAAAAAAGATCAGAGACCAGAAACATGTTGGAGAACTATGTCTACAACATGAGAAATACTATCAAGGATGAGAAATTCAGTAAGAAACTGAGCTCTAATGACAAGGACAAAATGCAGAAAGCTATTAAGAGCACAATTGAATGGCTGGATGCCAATCAGATGGCAGATGCTTGTGAGTATGAACAAAAGTTGGAGGACCTGGAACGTCTTTGTAATCCTGTAATCTCCAATGCTTACAAATCAGCTGCATAAAATGTTAATCATGGGGGATCAAAGGTTGAAGAGGTTGACTGAATCATGTAAAGGGATATTTATAATTTACCTGCTGTCATATATGGTAGAATAGTACTAGTATTAGAGGTTTACTGTTGGTGATTTGTTTTATAGTCTGTACTTATTAAAGCATACATTAAAATAGGTACTCTTATGATGGTGATAGTGTCTTGTGTTATGAAATCACCTTGCATCCTCTAGCTAATGTTCAAAGTTTAGAGACCAACTTTATGGAACATCAATCTTCAGGAATTAAAGTTTAAAATTTAATGTGTTGCATACATTTATCATTATATTGATACATATTTATAAGTAATTTAAATTGATCATGTCTTATTCAATAATGTTTATTGATGTTATAAGTTATATTTTTTCTTATTGGGATTAGATCTAGAAATAAAATCCTTCAAAATTTGTCATATGTAAAATTAGATTTATTATTTATGAGATTTGATATTTTTTTTATATTGTTGATAAAGTTGGGTGTTTGATAGATCCAAACTCATTTATATAAAGCAAAATAGATGTACCAAAGAAGCCCCACAAAGCAACTAAGAAACAACTAAAAAAAGTAGTCTAATGGCTACAAGAGACAAGTCACTAGATGCACGACACCACCTAAACAAACTAACCCATACCTAACTAAGAGATAAGCCAAGTGGTTTACTTGCCTAAAGAACTCTAGGGAGGTTTGAGCACTTGGCATAGTTCTTTTCACCGAATTACTGAATTGTGTATCCTATATCTCCCTTTTAATTGATTGGTTTTGTTTAGGCGTCAAAGGGTCACTTGTAGTTATCATGCCAAAGTGATCTAAAGGACATTAACCTCCATTTAAACATTTATACCAAGAATCCATTTATATGAGACTTGATATTGTTATTTTCTCTCCATTTAAACATTTATAGCAAGCATCCATTTTCTCTCTTCTAGAAGCAAATGTGGGCAACAAAGCCAATTCCAAACCATTTCTTATAGTTACATTCTTTGGGACAAAAATGAATCAAGACCAGTACAAGAAGGAGAGAGATCTTCTCACAAAATTAGTTGATATTTAGGCAAAAGAGGAAATTTACTAGAAGCAAAAATAATGGAAGATCTAGTTAAATGAGGGAGATAAAAATACAAAAAAAGCTCACAATCCCATTAAGTCAAGGAAGAATTGGAACAATATCACATCCATTAACTCACAAGGAGGGGAAATTTTCACACTAAGCCAAAACATATCAAAACTAAAGTAGTCTCTTTTTCAATAGGCTTTTTGGTAATGGTGAGGTTACTAGATTATTGGAACAATTAGGATTTATGCAATATATTTCTATAACTATCATGGATAAATATAATCAAATGTTAATGGACCCCTTCCCTAAAGAAGAGATCAAGTTATCACTCTCTCATATGCACCCTACCAATGCCTTAGGCCCAAATTATTTCCCCATAGCTTTCTTCCAAAGATGTGAACACATTGTTGGAAAAGTAGTAGCAATTTCCTACAATGAAGAAATAAAATATAAGAAGTCTTAAAAGCACTGAATTGCACATTTACAACTCTAATTCCCAAAAATATTTTCCCCTAACCTTTTTACAAATTTCTTGACAAATCCTCTTTGCAACACTCTTTACAAGATTCTCTCAAATCACTCACAAATTGACTAAAATTGGTGTTTCCCACACTTATTTCACAACTACAAAGTAGCTTCATCCAAAATAGATTTATCACTAAAGGTATCATCCCAACACATGAAATTTTATTCATTATATTTCAAACACAAATTAGGAAATCATGATATAAAGCTGGATATTAGTAAATCTCATGACAAGGTGAATTGGATATTCCTTATGAATTTCTTAGATTTCATTAAATCCAATACTAGAGAGAATCATTATTTGAATGCATCTCTACACCACAATACTTAGTTCTACTAAATGGCAGACTAAAACTATTCTTTGAGGCCACAAGAGTAATCTACCAAGGGAATCCACTATTCACATACCTCTTTAATCTAATGGTAGAGGAATTTGGAATATGTAATATGTCCATTCTCACCTGGATAGAAATTGGAAAGGAATTATAGCCATACAAGGCTTCAATTCCTTCACTTATTTACAATTTATAGATGACACCATTCCATTTAAAAAATATAGCATGAATGAAGCCAACGCAACAAAACAACTTCTTTCAATATACATACTTGGGGGAGACCCTTTAATAAAATGGTGGGGCTTCTTGCCTGTAGGGCCAACAACCAAGGTTCAAACCTTGTGGGGCTGCTCTCTACTGTGTCAAAAATGAAGAATTCTCACCTTGGTGTTAACACACCAAAAATTTAGGGACATTTGGAAATGTATGAAATGATACTCAAAATTCTCCCTCTGTCCAATTTGAACCTTCCTTGTGCATTGTGCTTGACAATCATAGGGGTTCCCTTGATCCCCCTCTCACCCCCTCACTTGCATCGGTTGTACAAATGGCTAAGGCCTCTATTTTGATCAATATTTTGGATTCGGGGGGCCCTCAAGTTCAGCGCTTGACACTATTTTGAATGGTCCTCTTGACCCTATGAACTTTTTGTTCTAAATCTTAAGGCCTAGAAAAGTATTCTTGTTGGTAGCGCCTGAGGTGACAATGTGAGTGAAATTGCTTTACTTGAGTTCTTTAAGTCTAAAAATGAAATATAAATAAAACTTCCTAACTCCATGGTCAAAAGAATCATCTCCTCAATGGATAACTCCTTGATCGATAAATTCTTCTCCTTCTACCCACTATTGATATGGTTTAGGTTTGGACTACTGCCAAATGGTGTCTAGAAGACATTTGGAGGTGAATGTTATGGATGGTGGTTTATTCCTCTTTAGGTTCACTTCCAAGGATTATCTTCTATTGATTCTCACCATGAGCCCTTTGATATATAGTAAACACAATTTATCTCTATGTAGATGGAAACCATGGTTTGACCCTATTGCAAATTTGAATAAAACATCTCTTATTTGGGTTAAGTTTCCTAGGTTCCCTCTGGATTTTTGGGATGAAGTGGTTTTTCAATGGATTGGAAACTTTATTGGCCACTTAATTTCAATGAGCAACATAATAAAAAATAAGTCTAGGTTAGTATTTTCTCGAATCTATGTGAATATTGATACTCATAAGACTTTCAAATTTAATCATTCTAGATTCTAAGTTTTGGAAATGGTCCCAACAAAATTTATATGAAAATACTATAGTTTTCTATTAAAATTGCTCAAAATCAGGTCACTTAATCACTGATTGCAAAGCCCCCTTGAATAAAAATCAAAAACTTCAAGAGTCTTCAGTTTCAATAGTTGATGTGCTTAGTGTTATGTTAGGTGACATTTACCTTGCTAACCTATGTCATTTTTATGTCTCCATGTTTCTTGGAAAGTGTCATAGGGGACATGAGAGAAATGTATTTAATTTTGGCATATTGTAATTAAATATTTTTGAGACAAAATATAATGTTGGTGAAGGTTACACATCACTAGAGGATAAAATTATCCCTCATAGGCATTCACATTGGGAATGTGAAGAGTCTTGAGTAGGTCACCAAGTTTGGATGGAAACAAGTGTCCATTGGTTCTCCATTTGGAAGTTGAATAGTCATTGAAGCATCTTGAATGCCAGAAGTTGAATGGGCTATGGGTTAGACACCCATGTTGAAGCCTTGTGCACATTAATTAATTTATTATCATGACTCTTGGTTTTCCAAGGAAGGGGCATGGGTTTCTTCAAGTGGTTTTGGCACCTCTTGTTTCAATTCACCATTGTGGTTTTACCTCCCACAAGCTCTATAAATTGGAGCCTTGAGATGCTAGTATCATCTTGTGTTATTTGCAAGTGTATGGAAGCATTGTTGAAAATGGAGGTAATTATGTAGCTTAAAACTTGTAAAACTATGAGATTGTAGATCTAATTAAACTTATTCTATGTTACAAATTCTTTGTGTATGATTATCTGTTTAGATCAATTTTACCAATTGTAGAAAGAGACAAAAGATTGTAGAAGAATGAGACAAGAAGATATAAGTGACATGGCATATACATGGAGAAACCCTTTTAGAAAAAACTCCACCAGAATCAATAGTGCTTGTATTATTTAACCTTAGAACAAGATTACAATAATACTATATCAATCCTTGATTTATATGCTTCTTTTGCCTTCAGCAATTCTTCTTCACAACCTACAAATAAAATATGATAAAAATCTATTCAACTTGCTACAATTAATAGACAATAATGAGGATTGTAAACTCCAAAGAGTTTTCAATTACAAGAGCACAAAGCTTCTCTCAAAAAGCTATGCCTATTTTATGCAAGAAGAGTTCCATCATGTAACGTAAAGTCAAAACCAAAGTCTCCTCAATTTAGGCGCCCAAAACTGAACACTTAACTGATCATTGGTCAAGAAAATATCTTCCAAGCTTCTCCTCAAAGTTGGTGCCCAAGAATGGGCCCACTTAACCCAGCCTTGTAAATATTTTCTCATGCAAAAGGTGTTAACTCAAAGATGCCAACTTGGGCGCCCAAGGTGGGTCCAAGTCAATCTTAGTTAACTCAAACATATCTCTCCATCAATTCATGCAAACATTATGCATGATTGATCATCCTTAATTTAACTAAATGTATCCACATAAGTTATTTATCATGCAACTAAAGTCATTAGTCATGCAACTCAAGTCAACTGAAGTCAATCCGGAAGGCCCCGCAACTCAAACCAATCACATGCAACTAAAGATAACCGAACCATAACTAAACTAAACTAAACCTAATTGATACACTAAACCGAAGAACTAACTCCAACATGCAAATATCAATCCCTAATTTGTAGGATCTAAAACATGCATTATTGAAGTGTTAACAATCCTCCAAATAGTTAACTTAAGCAAGGTGGGTTCCACTTTCCATGTGGGTGCCCCATGTGCTCCTATCTTATAAGAGCTCTTCTTGGGCATCCTCACATGTTCCTATCATTTAGGAATAATTACAAATGTCAATTTACATGTTCAAGGTGTTCATTTCCCATTTGATTAAATAACAAGAAGTACTTCCAACCTCAACCCAAAGGCACGATCTAGCTAGCACTACTTAACATACTCCTAGCTCTTTCCATTAAGGTTCGGTTCATCCTTTTGGCTACTCCATTTTGTTGAGGTGTATATGGAGTAGTTTTATGTCTCACAATTGCTGCATGCTTACAATAATCATCAAAATCCTTGGAACAATATTCACCACCATTATCTGATCTTAACACTTTTACCTTATGATCTGATTGATTCTCAACCAAAGCCTTAAATTCCAACACTTTAGCTTACTCTTACCAGGGGTTTTAGCCTGTCCTTTGGACTTACCTTTCCTTCCTTGTCTCCCTTAGGTTCCTTTTTCTTAGGCCTAACTTTTACAAACAAAGCATCTTGGATTTCTATTTTAGACTTCCTCCTCATCTCCTTTGATAGGAGAGTAGGAATTATATTGTCCATCTTAGGATCTTACACCACTACCATTTATAGCAACAATTAGATTTTCTCAAGACTCAAAAGAACAAAGTAACAAAAATGCATTTATCTTCATCTTCTAGGCTTATAGTATAACTACAGATGCTAACTGACTTAGAATCAAATTAAAAGAATTTAAATGATGTCAGACCAATTACATCTTTCATCTTTAAAGAATACAACTATCTTTTCATATGCAACTTATTAGTAAGATTCTTTTTATTTGAAAGATATCACCATCCTCTCTTCCATAGTTTATATGTGGTAGTTTCATCTGAAACATTTAAGTGAATAGCATCAACAAGACATAATCTTATGGTCCCTCTTGCCTTCTTATCAAGCTTAGCCCAATCCTCATCTGACATCGTTGTAGGTGATTTTGTCTCATTACAAACAACTAACCATTGATCTCTCTCTTTAAGGAGATCCTCCATTTTTGTTTCCACATCTCATAACTAGATCCATTGAATCTTTCAATATCTAAAAAGAAGTAGAACTCATTGTAACATACTTCTTTTACAAATCTGCAACAACACAATAGTAAAAGCTCCCACTACAGCCATAAAACCTTCAAACTTTTAAGAGAAAGGTGCCCCAAACTCTACCCAACCATTAGCTTTGATACCAAATGTTAAAAATGAGGTAATTGTAGCTTAAAACTTGTAAAACCATGAGACTATAGATCTAATTAAGTGTTCTTTTGTTACAAATTCTTTTGTGATGATTATCTATTGAGATCAATTTTACCAATTGTAGAAAAGAGACAAAAATATTGTAGAAGAATGAGAATAGAAAATAGAAGGACACAAATATACAACGTGGAGAAACTTTCGGGAAATAACTCCACTAGAATCAATAGTATCACTTGTATGATTTAACCCAACAAGACATAATAATATTGTATCAATCCTGATTGATATATATTTCTTTTCCTCAACAATTCTTCTTCTTCTCACAATAACCTGAAAATAAACTCTAATAAAACTCTTCTCAACTTGTTGCTGCAATTATTGTGACAATAATGAGCATTGTAAACTCCAAAGAGAGTTGTCAATTAAAAGAGCAAAAATATCCTCTCCTGCAAAACCTATGCCTATTTTGTGCAAGTAGAGTTCCATCATGTAACATGAAGTCAAAACCAAATTCTCCTCAATTTAGGCGCCCCAAACTGAACACTTAACTGATCGTTGGTCAAGAAAATATCTTCCAAGCTTCTCCTCAAAGTTGGCACCCAAGAATGGGCCCACTTAACTCAGCCTTGTAAATATCTTCTCATGCAAAATGTGTTAACTCAAAGATGCCAAATTGGGTGCCCAAGGTGGGTCCAATTCAATCGTAGTTAACTGAAACATATCTCTGCATTAATTCATGGAACCATTATGCATGATTGATCATCCCCACTGAATTGAATGTATCCACCTGTTATTTGTCATGCAACTCAAGTCATTAGTCATGCGACTCAAGTCAATTGAAGTCAACTAACATGCAACTGAAGATAATTGAACCATAATTGAACTAAACTAAACTGAACTCCAGTCATGTAAATATCAATCCCTGACTTGTAGGATATTTACATACATTACTGAAGTGTTATCATTTCACCAAACAGTTAACTTAAGCAAACCGGGTTCCACCTTCCATGTGGGCACCCCATGTGCTCCTATTTTGTAGGATCTCTTCTTGGGCATCCCCACATGTTCCTATCATTTAGGAATAATTACAAATGTCAATTTACATGTTCATTTCATTCAAATTTAATCTATTTCTAATCCTAGTCTTGGGGAACACTTTCCAAGGACTTAGGAGATACATGAAATATGTTTAGGATTGCAATTAAATGGCATCCTATTCCCAGCAAGCATCTGGGTTGTAGGAGATTAGCAAGGAAGTATATTATGGCGTATATATCTCTTTTGTGAAGATAAATAATATACTTGCCCTCTTTTCTCATGTAGATTTTTTTCTCAAAAGGGTTTCTCCACATAAATATGGTGTCATATTTGTTTGTTGATTTTTCTATTATGGTGAATGTGCAATAACATACATATAATCATATTTGGTAATCTTGTTTTCATATTTGAATACACATACATACGTTAATATTGCAACTTAGTTCCACCTTGTTTTCAACAATCAAAGGATTATCCTTTCAAAGATGGCATCTTGAATATACTTAAATCCCCTTTCAAAAATGATATCCCTAAATAAGTTAAGCTTGGTATACCTAATAAAAATACCTTTAAAGCTTTGTCTTTTGCTAGGAAAGATAGCATTGTGATAAGAGACAAACAGTTGAATGGCTTGCAACTAGAGGTCCTAAGGATTAAGGCCATCACACTACCTTTAATGGAAGTAAAATAAGAAGGGGAAATATTTAGTGATTACCATAGCTATCAAATCGCAAATATGTATTCCCCTCAGTGTATTGAAGCATTGCAAAGTGCAACAAAAATGAAGACAAATTCACCCAACACCCCTATACAATATACCCTTTCACTATCAAACAATAATAAAAGATGAATATCAACTCTGCCATGTTTCACTCTGCTCCCATCACAATTTATCCACTCCAGACTCATGGCGATGATGGCTTCAAGGCTTTGCATGAGGGATATTTGGATGGAAGGGTGAATTCCATCCCCGACGGGGATCCTCTCCCTCTCAATGACAAGCACAAATTCTCAAATGCAGTGCATTGTGGGGTCAGGGACAACATTGAAAACTCACAGCCTACCTTATGCCATTCTCGCTGATCCAGGACTGATAATCAAGACCCACGCCAGTTGATTGGGGATGAGGTTGTGTAGTGTGCTATGTCTCCCCAATCGTCATCTCCAAAAGTCACCAAGGCTACCTTTGTGCACAATAGACCTAAGATTAGGGTTTCTCATGCGTTCTTTATTCCTGAGATCTGGTTGGACAAACTAGTCAAAGACAAAGAAGAATTTTTGCAAACAAATGCCTTGATTTGTAGATTCTCTAAGGTATGGCTGAAATTGAGCAGTTTACATTCTTGGATTTCTAAAACATGGAATAAGTTTATGAAGGAAGAAATTTGTTTGTTTCCCTGCACTATATGGTTTTTTATTATTGAATTTGAATCTATTGACGAAAAATAATGGGTGTTGAAAAATGGGCCATGGGTGTTCCAAGGTGACTTTCTATGCATGAAACCTTGGTATCCATCATTTGATTACGAATTTTCTACTGTGTTTTTCTGGGTGCAACTGCCTTATCTTCCATTTCAATTTTGAGAATTAGATTGTCTGCAAGCCATCGGTAATGGGTTAGGAAAGTTCCATTGCAATTCAAAAGAAACATTGAAATATCAATGTTCCGCCTATGTGTACATCTGTGTGGAAATGGACCTCTCCAATGGTCTACCAATGGAGATCACAATGAAGGTTGGTGATTGTTGTTGGAGGAAGCCTATGGATTATGAAAGAATTGTCTTTCATTGCAGAAAGTGCTTCTCAACTAACCACTTCATGCCCCAATGTCTGAAGGTGTGCACCCATAAGCATGATTATGGGGGAAGGGAAACCTAGTGGATTGGGGCAGAACCCAAACATTATTTTATACCACCTTGCTCTCAAATTGAGTTAGATTTACCTCAAGACCCTACAATAACTCAGCCAAAAACACAAATTGCTCCACCTAATAGCTCTCCAAATATTCCAAATGATTCTCAACTGCCTAGTATTTTTGGCTCATCTAGGGATGACTTTTTTGCTTATGTAGTCATATCTTCTTCAAACTAGAAGATATCCCCCAAACCATGAGCATCTTCTTTGGAATCACATCTTGAAGCAAGGCCATTTGATTGTTCTCCTCCACAACTAGAGCAAGTTTAGATAGATGTAAAAAGGAAGAAACAAGCACAATTCAATCCCAACCACCAAATGACTTTAAGATCAGCATCAAAAGAGAAAAAGTTGGATGGAAAGAGTAATTAGGTAATGGTTCCAGGAAATGGTGGTTTGAAGGTGGTAGGAAGAAAGATGGAGCAGAAGGAGACATGGAGAGAATGTCGGGGATGGGGTCCCCAGATTGTGACCTCACTGGTAAATTTCAGGGATGAGGTCCCCCAATTGTAACCTCACTGGTTCATAGCTCCAATCAAAATCATTTACCTATCAAAAAAAGATACCATTTCACTATCTCTAGGTAAAGATTCAAATAAACCAACTACTATTCAATGTTCCTTTGACCAAGAAGGATGATCAAGCCACAAAAAGAAAGGAAAAAATAAAAAATCAATTGTTGTTGTTGATGCTAAGGCTAACAAGCCTTCCTAATGATAGATAAGGCAAAGAGAAGAAGTAAAATAAATTGTCATTAGCAGGAAAAGAATATTGCAAACATCCTCCAAAAATAGTTATAAATAAAGATTCTATCTTGGAATTTTAGAGGGCTTAATATACCTTTGAAGCAATTTTCCATGAAAATTTTCCTTTTGGAGAATAAGATAGATATACTTTTACTTCAAGAAGTTAAAATGAATAAGAAAAAATTTCAAGTCATTGCTAAATATTTGTGGCCCACTACTGAATAATATATATTTGAGGCTACAATGGCCTCAAGAGGTTTGGTCACTATGTGGAACCCAACAAATTTTTTTGATACTCTAATCAATAAATCTAGAAATAGTCTTAGAGTTAGATTCTCTTCCATAGTTTTATCTTGGAATGTAATAAATATTTATGCCCCTAATGTGAGAAATTCCAAAAAAGCTCTCTAGATTGATGTGGTTGCTCAATTCCTGGGTAATAGAGAGGCATGCAGTGGATGTTGGTTGGGGATTTCAATTCCCCCATTTTTCCCTCTAAAAAACATGGGGGCTTAATATATTATATAGATAGCATGGTTGATTTAACCGACCTTCTTAGTTCAACTAGGCTCATGGTTATAGACCTTCAATATCAACTATTCACATGGACAAAAAGTTGAACTGGATACCACCTTATCCAAGTGAAACTATACCATTTCCTAGTTACTCCTAATTGGGACATTATCAACACCTTGAACCTTTTTTCTTTACCTAGAATTATTTCATACCATAAGCCTCTATTCTTGGACTAGAAAGATAGTATGCATACCATCCCATTCCCATTTAAATATGAGATTATATGGGCTTCACATGTCCTAAATATAGGGATTATATCTTTAAGTGGTGGAGTATCCCTATCCAAGGTTAGATGTTATGTGTAGGGTGAAACAAAAACTTAAAAATATTAAAAATAAATTTAAAGGATGGAATAGGTGTTACATTGGTGGTTGTTGTTGCACTAAAAGATCAACTTGTTAACATTCGATACAACCGCCAGATTTATGCAAGATCCATGGGAGGCAGTTAATCCATGTCACAAACCCAAGCATCACACTACACCGAGGAGACCAAGGGACATACCATCTTGAAACAATCCCCTCTAGTGCAAGCGAGGGGTTTGAACCTATGACCTTGGCTCTGATACCAATTTTTACATTGGTGGTTGTTGTTGCACCAAAAGATCAACCTGTTAATGTATGATACAACTATCAGATTTATACAAGATCCATGAGAGATAGTTAATCCATGTCACGAACCCAAGTGTCATGTTACACTGAGGATACCAAGGGACACACCATCTTGCAACAATAGGTTGATCTTTGATGACATTTTAAATCACAAGAAAACTCTAACTATAAAACTTAAGGATATTCAGGCAAGAATGGCCAGTGGAGATATAGCTAAGGAAACATGCTAGGTTGAGAATCCTTTACGTCTTAATTGGGATAATACTTTAAAAAAGAGATCTTTTAGAAGCAAAAATCCAAAATCTAGTGGCTGAAAGAGGGAGATAAGAACTCTATTTTTTTCATTTATCTTCTTTTAAGCACAAGAAGAGGAAATTTATCTCTAGACTTATTGGTGAAAATGGAATTTTGGGTACTTTTCATGAACAAATTGGAAATTTAGCTTCTGATTACTTTCAATTTGCTATGATGGAACCAGATACTAATCATTCTATTGAGTTAGAAGATCAATTATTGGACAACATCCCTACAATTTTATCTAATGAAGAAAATGCTCTTCTTTTAAGGCATGTTTCTGAGGAGGAAGTTAGGATTTCTACCTTCTCTATTAGGGCTTATAAGGCTCTTGGCCTTGATGGATTCCCTCTTGCCTTCTTTCAGAAATTTTATAATATCGTTGGGGTTCATGTTTTTAGGCAACTAAAAATTTCTTTAGATCGGGAAACTGCTAAAATAGCTAAGTAATACTTTCATTGCTCTTGTTCCTAAAAATCTTGACCCTTTAGAAATGTTTGAATTTAGACCCATCAGACATTGTAATATTGTTTATAAGATCTACAAAATTCTTGTGAATAGATTAAAACCTCCCTTGGGTAAAATGATATGTGGTTGCCAAAAAGGCTTCATGTCAGGTCATCAAATCCTAGATGCTACTATTTCCACTCATGAAATAATGTATTCAATGGACATGAGTAACATCCCTGATATGGTATTTAAACTAGATATCTCTAAAGCTTATGATAAAGTGTCCTAGAATTTCTTATTCCAAGTGCTAAAAAAATTTGGCTTTAATAAAAAATCATTAGCCTTATTAAAGAATGTGTGTCAACGATTAAGTATTCAATACTTGTCAATGGAGTGTGTAGATGATTCTTCAATGTTGAAAGGAGGATTAGGTAGGGGGGCCTCTATCCTCGTATCTCTTTATAATGATAGTTGAAGTCATGGGAAGAAATATTCTAAAACTACTTGATAATGGAGTTCTTAAGGGAATCAAACCTACCACCTCCCTTAACCCTTTAGCCATTTGAAAAATTGTTGATGGCACTATCTTATTTGGAGAATCTTATTTAGTGGAAGCTAGAAATTGGAAGTTGTATTTAAACAACTATGTTCTTGTTTTTGGCCAATGCATCAACAATGAAAAAAGTAAGGTTTATTTATGTTTGTAGCGTCATAAATTGTCACCCTTGACAATTTCACACTATTTTTTGCTCCCCCCTAAGTGATTGGACCTAATTGTGCTCCTAATTTCCTAAATTATTCATTCCATGACCCATCTTAACACTTATCAAGAAATTAAATGTGCAAGACCCAAGCATACATTTAATATTTTGCTCCTAGCACTTTAGATCTTGAAGATTAAGGGATTTGGACTAGGGTGTCCTTACACACTATTCCCCTTAATGTGGCCTCAAAATTTAAAGTGTTAATGGTAGTAATTTAATATTTGAAATTCAAATTATGATGGTCGGCCATTGATATTTATTTTTTGGGAAATTAGAGAAGTTTCATATAAACACCTAGTCATTTCATAATTTGAAAGAGAGGTGGAGACATCTATAATCAAGCAATTGTGAAGAGAAATTATTATACTTCAAGATCAAGGTAAGAGCACTCAAGAGCATAATTTAGAGATTTATTGCAGCATTTCAATATTGAAGCATCATGTCAAGTTTTATGTGAGTTCATTCATGTTTATGCATATATTTTATTTGTGAGGACTAACACATGTAGGTCTTCAAACAAATCCAAGATAAATTGCAAACAATCCTTGAGGAGATGTGCATGACTTCAATTCTTCAAGGAAATCAAATTTGAGTGGTGAGTTGTAGTCATTGTTGATTCATCATTCATTTTTCATTCTAGTCTCTATACC
>VDFB02015601.1:0-20837 GCA_007258455.2 Sequoia sempervirens | reverse complement strand
AGTCCATGACTAGATCAGCTTCCATCGTTCCACTAAAAAGTGGTATACCTTCAAGTGCTTTCCCACTCAAAGCTTTCAATGCCTTCAAGAAAGGCTCCTCCTTCAAAACAGGGTCAAGTTCAGGGGTCTTATCTTCCTCTGCAACCTCTTCTTCTTTTGGTATTCTTCCCTCAAACTGTGCACTCCTCACTGCTGCCTCAAGTTGGGCTATTCTTTCCCTCAATAGCCTATTGTCTTCTTCTTGTCCTTCAACCATCTTAGCCAGTTCTGCATTGGTCACCATGGTGGAAGAATCACTAGACTCAACCTCTGACATATAAAATGCTTCCCAAATCTTTCACTTCTCTGATACCAATCTGATAGGATGGGGTTGGATGAGGCAGAATCTCCATCGCCTCTATACCAGTCCTGTTCCTGCCAGCCCAGGGTGTGTCTCTCTCTTTCCACCTTGTCCTAGTGGTTCCCCTACCGCCCAGGTGTCACTACTTCTATTGACCAACCCCACTATCAACATGCTTTCCTTCTTCCAAGCCAACCTTGGTGCTTCGCCATATACTCTCCATTGGCCCTTACTCTTCTTTAAAGGCCAGATTTCCTCAACCTTCTGCTAGATTCTTGCAGGGGTGTGAAGGTGTTGCAAAAGCTTCAAAATAGCCTATCTAGGGTCCTTATGCAATCACAAGTTTCCAACTTTCCATCGCTTTCACAAAATCCCTTCCTAGGGTTTGAAAAGGCTACAAGCCTAGAGCCCCAATTAGGCCTCTGAACAGAGATAAATTGCTATTTTCTCCTAAACCCACCAAAGGACCTAGGTTCTTTGTTTAGGGCTTGTGTTTTTCATGCCTACACCTCAAGGATTTTTAGGGTTTTGGAGCAGCACTGCCCGTACACTGCTCAAACACAAAAATGGTTAAAAACCCTAGGGTTTCTAAGCTTTTCAAGCTGTTTCGGACTGTTAGAAAGTTTTCCCACCAAATGAATTGATAAAACCTCCTCTTGACTACCATGCATTTCTAGGACCCTCAAAAAAAATCACCAAAAGGAATTTCTCAAAAATCCCAATTCCCCTGCAAGATATGAGTCTTTTTCTCACTGTCTTCCCTAGCCGGACCCTACCTAGCTCGCCTAGGGCATGACCTTGCCAGCATCTCCTGCACTCAAACACCACCTAGCAACTACCATATGTACAAGCATGGTTTCTAGGAACTATTTCCAAAAGGCCATACGGTTTATACGGTGGAAAAGTGCTCTAGCACACCATTTCCAAAAACTAGTCTAATTCAAAACAACAACATCAAAATTAAGCTATTTACAAACAGTACTTGCAAAATGAACAAAAGAAACTATCTAATGATATAAAATGCTTGTAGATTGCTATCAAAAAATCCTACAATCGACACAGTAATAGGTCTAACTCATGAAATCCTTATTTAGAAGCACAACACAGAAATTTTAGCACAGAACACTGCCTTTGCTGCAATTTCACAACTTCCACTATAACATTAACACCTCCAACCCTATTCCATGGTTGAGGCATGTCTAAAATAGGCTCCCAAAATAGTTGAGCTTCTTGGGTCAAGCCTTTAGATGACCTAATGGTAAAGGTTATAAAACCCATTGTGTTTTGCAAACTTTGGCAACTTTTTACCATTTAGCAAAAATGAGCTTCTAAACTTATGAACTCTTGACAACCTTTTCCCAAAGATCAAAAACATCCCTAAGCACTCAACACAATGGTCACATGACCTTATGAACAACACAACAAAATTTTGAACTTCATTCAAGACTTCTATAAATCTAATATTTTCCTGTGGTCCCCGCAAGCACTTCACCTTTACCATGAGTCTAGCCTTATATCTTTTTTTTCCTCCATCTTCTTCCTTCAACTTGTAAACCCATTTATTTGTCAATGCTCTTTTACCTACAAGCAATTGGACTAAGTCCCAAGTATGATTTTGCAGCAATAAATCCATTTCCTCTTTCATAACTAGCTCTTACTTCTTTTTGGTTCTACCTAAATTTCTTCTTCATAACCTTCAGGTTCACTAGAATCGGTTAATAATATAGAATATAATTGTTTCCAAAATTCTGACATTTTTTCCAATACTGTTTTTAAAATGTCTAACCTCGGGTTATTGGAAAATTCATAATCCATAGGTTTTATGAAAGTTCTTATTTCTTTAAAAGGATCAGGACCTAATAGGAGCCTCTTGAGCATTTAATGCATTAAAATAATATTTATTTCACAAATGCAAGTAGTCATGAAAGTTTTCAATTCACAAACAAGGTTAAGACATTTTATGGTTTGATAAAGTAAAAGACATTTTTCTTTTTAAAAGGTGGAAAATAGAGGTTATTTTCCAAGTTCATGCTTTCATACATGTAAATTTCATGTTGAAAAATGCATTCAATGAAAGAGTACCATGGTTTAACTTGAGTTGGAGCTTCATTTTTTGCAAAATAAAACCCTAAGTAAGGTATAGTTCTCTGCAATTTATCTCTCCTCCATGGTGTGAATAGGATATTTCTTTCTTTTAAAGAAGGTTGTATAAGCTGGTTCATACATGATCTAAGGCATGCATGCTCAATAAGAGGGATAAAATAGAGAGATCACATTTTTTTAGTTTCAGAGGAATATGGAGATCATCATGTAAAAGGGTGTAGCCATTGTTGTGTTTTAGTCATATATTGAAAAATATGAACTGGGTTTTTGAGATTTTGAGATAGAAATTAGAAAAAGAGTAAAATGAAGAAACCCAATAAATTTCATGAGAATCCAGTAAGTGGTTTCTGAGAAAACTTCACCAGCCCGTAATAGCCCTGTAGATGAATGTAAAAAACAAAACAATGAAGTTGAGATTACATCAATCGGTTAGGGAATAATGTAATTAGATCAAGGTCTAAAAAGAAGGAGATTTGAGAGAGTTTATAGTAGTTTAGGATGCAATTAGAATCTCTTCATGGGTTAGAAAATAGTTGAGACTTCTTTTCAACAGTCAAGCTTCAATTTCTATCAAATATTAGCCCTCTTTTGCATGGTTTTCTAGAAAACTCGAACCCAAGCCATTCATCATGTAAATTTGAAGTAGAAGTAAGGTGAAAACACTCAGTTTGAGATCACTTCAAAGAGGAACAATTAGTTCTTTAGTTCTTTTAAGACTTCTTTCTATAAGTCTTCTTTCTTCCTTCATTTCTTAGTTAGTTCTTTCTTTCTTCTGGCATGTATTGAAGGACATATTTGTCTTTCTCATGCCTATTGGAAGACCTATTTCTCATTTTATGAGTTTGTAACAACAACATTGCTTTATTTTTCCAATAAAAATAGTAACTTTTTCCTTCCTAGCACTTCTTGTATCATCTGATGAATGAATGATTTGATAAATTTTCTATGATTTATCTGTGAAATCCTCTATTTTGTCTCATCCAATTAGCATTTAGTGTAAGGAGATATATGATCATTGTAGGTCTTGGATTGAGTTAGTTGATTTTGATATCTTGTAGTTGTGAAAACTAGTTGTTTTCCTTCAAGCAAGCATTAGATTCACCCTTTTCTAAAGAAATATTTATGCATCACATGTTTAATTAGGTTGTGAAGGATGAAAATCTATTTGTTGAAAGGTTTTTAGAGTAAATCAAGTTGCATATCTTAGTTAGCTTTGGTTCATCACCTGCTCCTATGACAGGTTTTATTTCAATGCAATCCTCCTATCCTTTTTCCCAACAAAGTTAATTTTCAGGAGGCATAATAGGAGAACTAGCTCACTCTAGAGGTTGATTTCAATTTTAGGAAACCCATAGGCCTAGAAATCATCCCATGTTTCATCAGATTGTTGAGATCTCAATTTAGCATCATGGGTGCAATCCTGGTGACAATAGTTTTTGGCATGCCCGGTAGGATAGTTTGAACTCTCATAAGTTGAAAGCTCATCATTTCATTGCTGGTTTTTGGTGTGAAAATTAGTATTTTTAGCCTTTGGAGGAAAGATCCACATACTCTTGGGAACTCCAAGCTCAAATATTCTAGTTTCAAAGACACAAGTGCTGGTATGTTTAAAAATTACTTATTCCAATTTTCAACTCTTTGAATGAGTAGAAATGTCAAATTTTTATGGAAAATATGCATACCCACCACCACATTATGAGAATAATGTCCATGAGGCTCCTTATATAACATATCCATACAACCAAAATGCTAGTTTTAATCCAAATGATCATGCTACTACAAGTAGCCAACATGTTTATGACACTTACTACCCACCCACCCCTGCCCAGTCTTCTAATCAACTCCAAAGTGATGATTTTGGAATTCATGATCTTAAAAGTATATTATAAGGCTTCACAGAGCAGATGGATGAGATCAAGAGCCAACATGAGAAGAATGATTTGGATTTACATACTTATCTTAATGAGAAACAAGATGAATGAGTTCACCAAGCCTATCTTCACGAGAAACAAGAGTTGGCTCATCAAGAAAAATTTCATTAGTATCTAGTGGCACAACATTGGGAGTATGAGGAAAATATTGCAAAGGAGTTAGCTGGAAAAAAGAGAAATATAAGGATAAAATAACAACCGTAAAAGAAGAGATGATGAAATTTTTTCTTAATATATTACAAAAGATACCTACACAATAATCTTGTTCTCCTTCATTACAAAAATCCATGATTAAACAAGAACCTCACCCACCTAGTATTTTTCCAAACCCATTCTTTGGTAAATAGATTCATTTTTTCAACACCATGTGCTTCATGCAAAATGAGTGAATACCTGAGCAAGTTCAGCCTGTAATCCCTTATTCATTTGCTAATGATGATGAAGATAGAATGTCTATACTAACAAATTTGGCAAGTTGTGATCAACAAGAGCATAAAAATGATATTGACAAGGTGTTGATCCATTAGCAAATGAATGAGGATAGAATTTTTGAGAAAGTTCAAGAGGTTGATATGGAGGAAAATATGATGCAAATGGAGAAAAATTGTAAGCAAGCAGTTATGGTTGTAGAAGTAAAGGATCAATAAGAAACCAGTAGAGAAAATCAAAATATGAGCATCTCAAGAGGATTCCCAGTCAAGCAAATTTCCATAATAGAGTCCAAGCATGAAATTGATGGTAAGAAACCAAAGATCCTACCTACATGTGCATTGCAAACCAACACCATGTTTGGTCAAGAAATGCTACAACATTTTATTTTCAAGAAATGTATGTGAGTTGCTTATGTTTTTCAAGAAATTCTACAACAATCGCTTGTATTTTGTAGTGTCCCTCTAGTTACTACACTTTGTTTCAAGTGTTTGATAGTTACTTTAGTTGTGTTTGATACTATTTTTTTTAATTATCAGTTATGACTCTGACATTATGTTGGTTTTATACTTTTTTGATAATACATTTGGGATATTGTTGATTGTCTTATCATGCTTGTGTGGCAAAAATATGATGAACATTATGTGTGTTATGATGCAATACTTTTTGTTAGTCTTGGTGAAGGTGACAGTGTAGCATTACTCACTCGTGAGTACCCTGCTACACTATGAATCTCTTTCATGGTGTGCTTGTTGATTTATTTAGATATGTTTAACATTGTTATTTGATGCAATTTGAAGGTATCAGGTATCGGCTTCACCTAATTTTTCAGGTCTGAGTGTGCGTCGAGCCAAAGGCAACATGTTGTTTTATAGATAGTGTCAGGTCCACATTCTTAGCCATCATCATTGATAGAACGAGTACTCATTTGTTACCTGTTTATGTTTTTTGTCCATTCTATCATGTCATTTGTAGTTTTGTCATGTTGGAAATTGATTTTTATTAATTAGTTAAATGGTTGGATTTATGAGTATTTGGCTTTAATTTCTATGAAACATTAAAATTATTATGTTTAGATTACTTTATAATTAATTATTGTTCTATAAAAGTTTGATTTAATATTTAAAATATTTGATTAAATTAAAATTATTGAATAGAATGCTAATTAAATGTAATTTTTTTAATTGATTTTGCAACTTGAATGTTATTAAAAAGATATTTTTAAAACGATTTTTTTTCAATAGATTATGCAAAATATCTGAAATATTGATCTTGAGTAAAATGTTTAAGTTAGAACTAATTGATCAATTTTGATTGCATGTTGAATTGTCAGCTAAGTATTGTAACTTTGAGTTAATTGAAAATGCATTAAAATCTTTTGGCTATGTAATATTTTTCATTGCAATTGATTTTAATGACAGTTTTGGGTTTTGGGAAAAAAAAAACTTCTCTCTATGTTCGAGTTAAAAAGCTCTAAAGATAGTGAATTTAAAAGGATTCGTGTTGTTGGGAGAACAAAGAACTATTGGAATATTTGATTTGTGCTTCAATTTACATCAAATTTGAGAAGATAATCCAAGTTCTTTTCTTTGTTTTGTAATTTACTTGATAGTAACTTCTTGATGGATATTCTTTTTACCTTACCCCTACGTCTTTTACCCTATGTTGAAGGATATAACCTTGAAATTGCACGTGTTGTATTCAAATATATTATCAAATACCTAAATTTTCTTTTGAATCACATAAGCTTTATTCTTTGAACTCAATAATTGATATTGTGTTATTTGATGGTGTATTAACATTACAATTGCATCTTCGTTATTTGAAAATAAGAACTCTTTTATATTCAGTCAATCTCATAGGCATGCCGACTTAAATCCATGTCTTAACTATTCTTTCCATCCTTTGTATTGCAACTTGATAAATTGAAATGGTCATGAATAAAGGATCTTCCTTGAACTTATCAACTAATGTGATAATATATAATTACATTCAAGTTCTTGTTCTTATTTTTTCCTTTAAATTAGTGTCTTCCCATGCATCAATTACTCTCTTTAGCACTTATGACTTTCTTTTGAAGAGTGAATAGTCTCTTTGTATAAGCTGGGTTTCAAAATTTATAGTTTCTCTCTATTTGATGGAAGATTGGAATCCACCTCCCTCTTCTCTCTCTTCCTAGTTGCATTTGTAGTTCTTATTCACTAAACTACACAATGACATGCACCTTGTGCAATTTTTTTTATAATATTAGGATGATTTCCTAAGTGTTTATTAAATTCAATAAATTGAGAGCTTCCCTGTGCAATCTTTCAGCCACATTGAATTTTCTTGAAAGTATATAAGCCTTTTCTACCATGTTTAGTGCACCTATCGAGCTACCATTCTACCGTAAATGTCAATTTGTGCTTCTCTCTAAATTATATTTCAGATAATATAATGCATTTTTGCTATTAGCAGCGCATAAAGTGCTAGACCTGAAGCTATGGCATGAAATTAAAGTTTAGCCTTGTATGTCAGCTTTTTTTGCTTGACAAATCTATAGTTGCTAGAATCATAGGAGGTTAAATCACCTAGTAATTGCATACTCCTTACTATCATTGTTTTGGTCACTGCAGATAGTGTTTATCACATTGCACATAGTTTGTTCTGCATCGATTGTTGGCTTCCTTAAATTGCAATTCTGTATTTGTTTGAAAATGATAGAAATGGTTCAAATCTCTCAGGTAATTTTCTCTTGCTTTATGTTGCACAACCTGTATCGATACTATTATCTCATTCTTTTCCCTTGCGTAATCTACGCTCAACCAGTATGTTCCCACATTCCTCATTTCCATGCCTTGAAAGTGATTCTTCGTATGGCCGGCGCTGAATTCTTCTTTTTGGTCATTCTTTTATTGTTGTAAGTTATTCTTATATTGCTCTTGTACATCGACGATATTAATGGTCTATAATATTGTTTATTGTAAACTTTAATTCTTTTTTAGCTTAGTGCCATGTATTCTTGATAACTATTTGATTCGTACTTCTTGGTGTTGTTATCAATTTATGTTTATCTTTTTTTTTTGGATGCTTGCAGTTGTAAACACTAGTCTTGAGCCTATTTTCCCGACTTTGCATGCACAATAGCAAACTATTTGTTTGTTCATTTTAATAAAATAAAATTAGATTAAGTTTTAATTTTATAAATTAATGTTGTAAATATATATATACTTGTTTGAATATATATATACAATAGAAAACATGGATTTCTAGTTGTTTTCTTTAATTTCTGTAAAATAATTTATTCATATCGGTGTATTCTTAAACTTAATTTGGAGTAATTTAAGTATATTTAATTTTAAAATAATATTAAATTAGACTTAAATACTTTAAGAACAAATTAAAATTTGTAGAAACATAAATGCTTATATGGAATTCAAATGTTTCTATTTATATTATGTTTTACTTTATTCATAAAAATGGCAACGTTGTTCCTTTTCAATAACTATATAATATTAAAGGTTTTCTTTTAAATGAATATGGCATTTGAATTGTGAATTAACAAAGTTACACTTGAACTATTCTTTTAGTATTAATTAGTGTTAAAGAAAAACCTTTGTGGAATTGATTATTAAAAATTAAGTAGTAAAAGTTTAATTGATTTGTATTATGGAGTTCTTTAGTCTTCCAGAGGCTAGGAATGAAACTTGTTTTGTAAAGATTTTATTGCTTGTACTTTGTTGTTCTATTACAATGATTTAACAGGGGACTTAGCCTTGCACAATATGTTGTTACCTTCAAGGTATTATGGAGATTATATGGTTTATGTTATGATTGAAATGTGAATGTTGTTGGTTTTGTATAATGTGTATGAGGGATATCCTTTTTAATTGTTATGGAGTCATGTTATTAGGAAGAGTGGCTTTCGATAGGGAACAACACTCAAACTAGTAGCCAGGGTAACCTATCGAAAGTTTATAATTCAGTGAAAACCTTAATAAATGTACTTGGGGTTGAGTGGTGTTCATTAATTAATTCAGGTAATTGGATTGCCTCACCTAGTGCCTTAGTTCTTGTATAGATTAAGGATAGGTTGAGATGGCCTAGAATGGCAGTCATTCACTTTGTCTTCTCAAAAAGTCTTTCTGTTCCACATGAGTTCGTTTAGGTGTTGGGAATTGGTAGAGATTGTCAGGGTAACTCGTTATGAGGACCAGTAATGTAGGAAGATTCACTAAGGTAACCTAGAACAACTATGTGATAACACTCTTATCCTTATACATGTTTTTTGTACCCTTGTGTAGATTCACCTTTGGTTTTGTTGTTGCCTATGGGAGATTGTTAGTGATCATGTGATTTAGATACTATCATGTCATTATGAGATTTTCAACCATGTCATGTTATGTTATATTCTCTTGTATTTTTTATTGACTTGTGGACCTGATATTGTCTCCTAGCACGGGGGAATGGGCCTTAGGGTACCACATTGTTGGAAGGAATGTGCTCTATCCTCAATTGGGTCCCCTTGCAAGTTATGCAGCTCAAGACGAGATTGTTCTTGATAGGTTCCTAGATTCACTTTGTTCATGGAGTTGGATGTTGAACATGCTTGTGAACGAGATTGATAGTTGTACATGATCGTCATTCATATTGTATACTATCTTAATAGTTATATGAGACTTTATTGTATTACGATTTTGATGAACATTCAAGATTTGTCACAACCTCACTTGATGTATCTTGAACATGTAATTAAACTTCATTATGAGTATGTAATTGGATTATGGATTTTTGTAATGATCTATCCTTATGTATTATATCTTTGGTTTAAGGATGTGATATTATTTCATGAGAATTTTAATGTAGTGTTTTCATGGAATCCAAAGGACATATGTGTAGTTGCTCACTTTGTACTTATGTTGTTATTTATTTTTATTTTTTTAAAATTGTTTGGTTAATTTGTTACTTTTTGTATTGTACTCTAGGTTCCCTGGTGAGGTGTTACATATTTCCAATCATGCTTCATCTCATTGCATTTGTTCATTAACATGTAACACATCCTAAGTTGGGAAGAAAAGGATCATGTTATTTTTCAAAACGAGTGAATGGATTTGTTAGAGAAAATTTCATTCTTGGTTAGGATAGGGTAGAGTAGGTTTCCATTTAATCTTTCCCTTCCTCTAAGTGTTGATGCAAATCTTTTAGTTTGGTTTTCATTTTAGTAGGTAGTTGATGTTGTTCAATGTTTCTAACAACTGAGTCAAGGTATGAATTTGAGTTTCCCAAGCCCACATATTGAATCCTATACCCAATGGATAGGCAAGGAAACTGGTTCTTCATTTCTTAGTAGAAAAATACCCTCGAGAGTTCTCTATAATGTTGCCAAAATTCTCACATTTTGTCCAATATTGTTATTAAAATGTCTAACCACAAATTATTGGCCAAATTATAATCCATAGCTTTTATGAAAGTTATTATTTATTTAAAATGGTCAGGACCTAATAGGAGCCTCTTGAGTATTTAATTCCTTAAACTAAGACTTATTTCACAAATGCAATAAATAAGGAGTTTTCATTTCACACCAAGGTTGCATTTTATTGTTTGATAAAGTAAAATATATTTTTATTTTAAAAAGTTGGAAAACAGAGGGTATTTACCAAGTTCATGCTTTCATACATGTAATGTTCACATTGAAAAAGGAATTCAAAGAAATATTGCCATGGTTTAACTCAATTTGGAGCTTCATTTTTGCAAAATAAAACCCTAATTAAGTTATGCTTCTCTATAATTTATCTCTCCTCCATTGCACAAATAAAAAATTTCTTTATTTTAAATAATGTTGTATAAGTTGGTTCATACAAGATCTAAGGCATGGTTTCTCAATAAGAGGGATAAAATAGAGAGATCAACACAACTTTTTTAGTTTGAGAGGAATATGGAGATCATCATGTAAAAGGGTGCAACCATTGTTGTGTTTCAGTCATATCTTGATAACTACGATTTGGGTTTTCATGACTTTTGGATAGTAATTAGAAAAGAGTGAAGTGAAGAAACCCAATAAATTTCATGACAACCCAATTTTCATTTTTTGAGAAAACTTCACCAATCCGTAATAGCCCTATAGATGAATGCAAACAAAAAAACCATGAAGTTGGGATTACATCAATCAGTTAGGGAATAATGAAATCAAATCAATGCCTAAAAAGAAGGAGGTTTGAGAGAGTTTACAGTAGTTTAAGATGTAGTTAGAAGCCCTTCATGGGTTGGAAAAGAATTGATATTTCTTTTCAGTAGTCAAGCTTTAGTTTGTATCAAATCTCAACCCTATTTTGAATGGTTTTCAAGAAAATTTGATCCCAAGCCATTCATCATGCAAATTTGAAGTAGAAACAAGGTGGAAATAATTAGTTTGAGATCACTTCAAAGATGGACAATCAATTTTTCTTCAGTTCTCTGAAGACCTCTTTCTATAAGTCTTATTTCTTCCTTCTTTTCTCACTCAGTTCTTTCTTCCTTTTGGCATGTATTGAAGGCCATCTTTGTCTTTCTCATACCTATTGGCAAACCTATTGCTCATTTTCTGAGTTTGCAACAACAACATTCCTTTATTTTTCCAATAAAAATAGTAGCATTTTCCTTCCTAGCACTTGTTGTATTATGTCATGTATGAATGATTTGGTAAATTTTCTATGATTTATGTATGAAATCCTCTATTTTGTCTCATTCAATTAGCATTTACTGTAAGGAGATATATGATAATTGTAGGCCTTGGATTGAGTTAGTTGATTTTCATATCTTGTAGTTGTGAAAACCAGTTGTTTTCCTTCAAGCAAGCATTAGATTCACACATTTCTAAATAAATATTTATGCATCACATGTTTAGTTAGGTTGTGAAAGATTCAAATATATTTTTTGAAAGAATTCGTGAGTAAATCAAGTTGTAGATCTCAGTTAGCTTTGGTGCATCACTTCCTCCTAGGATAGGCTTTAATTCAATTCAACCTTCTAACCCTTTTCCCATCAAAGTTAGTTTTCAGGAGGTATAATAGGAGAACGAGCTTTCTCTGGAGGTTGATTTCAATTTTAGGCAACCCATGAGGATGGAAATCATCTCATGTTTCATCAGTTTATTGAGCTCTCAGCTTAACATCATGGGTGTAATCTTGGTGACAACAATAATGATGGAGAAAATATTTCTGGAGGTCTAGTTATCCTTGTAGAATTTCTAACGCTTGTAGGAGTCCATGGGATAAATTTTTTCCATTGAACATTAGGTACCACCAACATTTTATTTTCTAGAATCTCATCGAACACCACATATTCCTTTTCTTGTCTTGCTCATGCTTCTTTTCTTGTAGTTGATCCTTATACATGACCTTGTCATTGAATATAACATCTATGCTCCCAATGATTTTATGATTTTCATAATCCCATAACCGATAACCAAATTAATCTACTCCATATCCAATGAAGGTAGATTTTTTGTACTTAAAATCAAGCTTGGTAATATTTTCAATATCAACATGTAAAAAAGCTTCACAAACAAAACTTTTTAGAAATGAATAGTTTACCTTTGTACATATCCATGCCTCCTCTAAAATTCCACCATCCAAAGGATTCGATCATCCCTTGTTTATTAAATAAATAGAAATATGTACAACATCTACCCAAAATTGTAAGGGTAGTCCATCACACAATCTCATGATCCTTGCATGCTCCATAATGGTCCAATTCATCCTCTCAGACACACCATTTTCTTGTGGGGTTCTAAGAACCAATTTTTTCCTACAGATTCCATTGTATGAAAAATAGTTTTCAAATTCTCTGCTGCAATACTCGCTTCCATTATTATATCTGAGAAACTTAAATTTTTTTCCTATCTCATTCTCAACCAAATCTTTCCACTTTTTAAAAATTTCAAATACTTTTGATTTTTATTTTATGAAATACACCCATGTTTTCCTAGTTGCATCATTGATAAAAGTAGCATAATAGCAAGAGCCAGGTCAAGAGAAGATACCTAAGTTGGTCCCCATATATCTGAATAGACAAGCTCTAATTTTTCACTCTTCTTCTCTTTCCTAAATTTGAGAAATAAAATTCTTTTCTATTTTCCATAAACACAATTTTCATAGAACTCCAAGTCAATCTTCTTTAGACCTGATAGCAACTTTCTGGACTTAAGGATCTTCATCCCTTTCTCATTCATGTGCCCAAGTCTATGGTGCCACAATTTTGTTTCTATCCTAGTAGCAAGTGCTATATCTATCTCAGTAGCAACTATTTTTGAAGTAGTTAAGATAAAATAAGTATTGTTAGTACACAAGTACAATGTGCCTACCCTTTCACCTTTAGCTATTACTAATTCACCTTTAGTGACCTTCCAAACTTTTTCTGAAAAGGTAACTCTATAGCCTTCACTACCTAGTTGTCTTGCAAAAATTAAATTTCTTCTCAAATTTGGAACATGCCTTACCTCTTGTAGCAACCATTCATTTCCATTATGAAAATTTACTTTTATGTTTCATTTTCCAAAACACTAATAGGGTTGATCATCACCCAAATATACCTGTCCAAAATCACCTTGAAAATAATCTACAAAATATTTCCAATGGAGTGTCACATGAAATGAAGCCCCTAAATCTATTACCCAAGAATAATTAGCATTATCTAAACAAAGAATTAAGGAATCATGTAATTTATTACTTGTAACATTATCTTCCTTATTCGCATCATGTTTTCTTTCTCCTTGTTCACCCTTTCAAGACCAAAAATACTTCTTTAAGTATCATGGCTTTCCATAGTGCCACCAATCCATTCTTCCTTTGGATTTAGATCTGCCTTTCTTCAACTTCCCTTGTGAATTCCCATGATTTGTTGGGATTTTTCCTCTCTCCTTTGTTCTTCCCTTGTTCTCTACAGTCAAAACATTACCCAATGTTGAAATCTCACCTATGCTTTTTCATGCATTTCCTCATTAAGGATAAACACCAACAACATCATCAAATTTCAATGTATTTGAACTAGAGACAAAGTTACTTACAACCATTACCAAGCTATTCCAGCTTTCTAGAAAAGAACATAAAACCAAGAGATCCCTCACCTCTTCATCAAAATTAACTTTTATAGAAGTTAACTAACTAGTAATGTATTAAACTCATTTAAATGATCTCTCATAGATCCACCTTCAATTATTTTTCTCTATTGTCAAGAAGGTTTGGAAAGAGGTTCTCAGAATTCTTAAGGAATACATTACACTAGATGACATGCTACAATTTTTCCCTCCTCAATCATTTTTGACACAAGGTAAGGATCTCCTTTCCTCACTACCTATTTTTCTCCTTGAATAATAGTATTGAAGAGCACAAAAAAAGCTCTAGGAAGAATCTAGTCCTACACACAGATCTTATTCGGCTTATTCATGAGCATTATAAAAATATGCCTGCCTTGTCTAACCCCATAATGGCTTCAACCTTGGAGGGATATGATACTGAGATAAGCTCGTCAGAGGAAAAAGATGATGAGGACTCTCAATGGGAAGAGGAAGACTCACCCTCCCCTAAAAAGATAAAGAAGGAAACCCCTCAGAGAAAACCCTTGAACAAGAAATATTCCTCTATGAAAACCACCATTGGCACTTCTTAGGAGGAAAAAATCAAGAAGAAGGATCCCCCCACGAAAAATTTGGTTTCTTATTGTGAGGATTCTCTAGAGGATAATTCGGATGCCCCAAAAGCCTTTGAGGAATCTTATACCTCTTACCCTACCACTAACAAAGAGAACAAACCCAGATTCCCTAGAGATCTCAATTTTGAAGACCACTACTTCAAGCCAGACTGAGAATATCCTCATGACATACTGGAAATTACCAGAAATGGGGTTGTTGACTACTTAAAGATTATGACATGGGTTTTCAATAAGGTAAAGGACCTCGGCTTGAAAAACAAGGCTATCATTAGCAAGTTGGATGAGATGGAAGCTAAAGGGGTTACCCAAAATACTATCAAGGTTTTGTGGACTGTGGAAGAGAAGAGGTCGATAGCTAAATTCCTTCAGAGAAATGTTGAGATAATGGACAAGATGAAGAATGATAATGAGAAAAAGGCTAAGCATCTAGAAGGGGAAATTGGAAAAATCAAGGAAACTATTGAAACCATAATGGAGCATAGCCACAAAGTTGTGAAATAGAATGCTAGTATCTTGAGCATGGTGGTGGAGAAGCTAGAAAAAATCTATTAGGATTCACTGTTTGTGGATTTGGAAGCTAACAAGGATAAAAGTAAGAAAGAGGATTGCCCTTCGAAGAGGACTAGAGAAAACCTGAAGAGAAAAGAAAAGTCTTTGCCTCAGGAGATCTAGGATCTGAAAAAGGTGACCCAGGAGATGTGTAACCTTGAAGTTGAGGTTGTTGAAACTTTAAATTCCTTAGCTTAGCTTTGGTTGTGTTTGGTATTGGATTCTTGCTGGATTTTTGTTGATCCTTGGTTGGTAGTTAATGTCCTTTTCTACTTTTTTTGTGTTGTTGCTTTCCTTTTTTTGTGTACTCTGATAGCATATATTTTTCTAGCTTGTAAACTATGTGCTTTCGGGTCCCTGTAAAACCTATTTTTTCCTTTATCAAAAACTATTATTCATTATTAATTTATTATATGGATAGACCCAATATAATTTTCTTAACACCACTTTTTTACTAGGGACCTTGATAAAAGTTCACACTGATACAATTGAACTAAACTCAAAAAACTTAATTAGACAAGAAAACCTACTTTCAAACAAACTACCATTTACATCTACATTGGTATTTTTTACATGTGAATGACTCATCTTCTTATGTGGAAAAAAATGAGCACTTTTAGCGCAAAATGGAGAAGATACACAATCTTCTTTCTCGTAAGAAGATAAGGAAAACCTCAAGATAATTTTGGAGGGGTGATAGCATGCCTAATCTTCAAAAATTTCCATCAAAAGAGACTCCTCTTAAGGTTTTCCTAATGAAATTTGATGTTCATCTTTTTCTATGGGTTTCTAGCAACCATAACCATAACCTATTATGATGGATAGTTGTTTCCTTAACCCATTTTAATTTTATATAAAAATTTCATGGAACCTAGTGAGTTTGCTTGTAGGTAATTAGTGAAATGGGGAGGCAAAAGTACTATATGTCAACTCTCTTTTCTTGATAGTTTTATGACCCATAACACTTTGTTCTCTCTTGTAATTTTCATAGATATCCCTTGTATAAGTTTACAAAGCTATTCTTTATTTGGAAGCATGGTTTTTGGAATTGTGACAATGGGTTGTCTATGATTGCTAGGATCTACATAAAGAGGAGGTGATTCTTGTATTTGGTCCAATTCTAGTAGTCACTATGTTTTATATATATATATATATATATATATATGTATCCTAACCAACTCAAAATATTGTAGTAAGGGGATCTTAAAACACAAAAATATTAGGGTTTGGGCCTATTTTTGTGTTCAAAGAGAGATAAATTCCTTGTATATGGATTGTGACCCATGTAATGTTTCATTCCCATCATAGTGGATGAGACATTGACCCTTAGGATGATCTATGGTAGTTATTATTGCAATATTTACTACTTTCTATATTTTGTTATGATCGTAAATTTAACCATTTATCTTTGTTGGAGTCAATTAGTTATATGACATAGTCAAGCTACTCAACATTGTTAGTAGCCAACCAAGCATTGACCTCTACCAACCCACACCATTCATACCATTCACTTTGATCTTTCACTTGTCCACAATAAATTCTTTAGCTAACACTTAGCTATAATAACTCTAACACTAGTATATATTTTCCTATAAATTTTATGTAATAAATGAGTTTCTTAGTACTATTTTTTTTTTAGTCTCTCCTCTATTTATGAGTGCTAGGACATGTTAGTGTGTATATTGCATTATGTGCATACACTTAAGCTTTAAGCTTACTTAGGTGTCCTATTGACTCGTTCTTACGAAGGTCTCATTGTAGATGTGTCTTTAGAGGTGTCAACTCACTTTCAACACTTCTTCCTATGTTTTTGGTAGGAAAATTTCCACCATTCTATGATTGAGCCTGAATCTTGTCCTCATTTCATGGTGGTTGGGTGTCTCGTACAGTCCTATTTATGTATGCATTGTTGATCTAATTCACTGGTCAATTTTTTGCAATCTTGTATTCATTATGCTTTCTTTTAATCTTTGATTATTGTGGGTTCCTTCATGGTAACAAAGCTAGATGTGGATATTAGAAGGTTACAAGTTGAAGCATTTCATTTTATTTTTATTTACATTAATCTCTATGTCAATCAATAGAAAATAATTTTTTACCCAAGCATAGATCTTCTGATAGCTGGAATTTTAAAACCCTCAATGCTTAGAGAACTTACATATCATTGAAACCCCTTATAACTATAACCCTTTCCCTTTTTTGGTAGCTTCAAGTAGGAATGTTCAACTTAGGGGCAGTCTAAGTGTTTTAATTTGTAGATTCATTTCATCATATTTTCCAAACCCATGTTCACTTCATAAAGGTGTGTTTAATAATTAGTGAGGCAATTTTTAAACTAGCAGATGCGATTCTTAATTGGAGATGCCATGATTTCTGATTTGAAACCTCAAATTCAATGTGAAACCCTAGATGCCACGATTTATGATTTTGAACCTCAAAGGCCATGATGATTTCTTTGCTTTAATTTTTTATCCACAGATATTTAGAGAGGTGTCACACATACCTGAGTGGGATATTTCCATGAATGAGGAATATGATTCCTTGACTAGAAAGCACTTTTGGTATTTGAATCCACTTCCTAAGGGAAGGAAGATAGTTTGATGTAGATGGATATATCAAACTAAATTTGATAAATAAAAAGAATGGTTGGTTGCCAAATATTTTTTAAAAGTTGTAGGAATTGATAATACAAAAACCTTTTCACCAATTTCTAAGACGACTTCAATTCGACTCACACTATTTATAGTCACAACATATGGATGGTATCTACATCAAATGGATATGAAGAGTACAATTCTTCACAAAGACCTTGAGAAGGAAATCTACATGTAACAACCACCAAGGTTTCTTTAGGATCCATAGTTTTTAGACTTGGGAAATATCTTTATGACCTCAAACAATCTCCTAGGGCTTGGTGTGCCAAGATGGATTCCTACCTCCTATATTTAGGTTTTACTAGATGTTATTTTGATCCTAAGGTGTATCTATTGTAGCAGGATGATTCACTTTTGATATTAGTTCTATTTTTTTGATGATATTTTGATTATGAGTACTTCATCTTCCAATGTAGTAGTGAAGGAATCACTTCAAGATAGATTTGACATGATATACTTGGGATTATCATACTACTTCCTTGGCATTGAGATTTCATGATCCACTTTAGGGATCACTCTTGCACAACCTAAGTATATTCATGTTCTTGCACAGTTTTACATGACTACTAGAAAATATCTTTGACTCCCTTTCTATCTATATTCAAGCTTGATACTTCCTATACTACAACATTTGTTGAGGCCACATTGTATCGAAAACTTATTGGTAGTCCTCTATACTTGACTCATATTAGGCCAGTCATTACATATACAATAGGCATGGTTATGAGATTTATGAAGGAACCTCGTGAGTTTCATTAGAAAGTAGCTAGGAGGATCCTTCATTATCTTCATGGTACTATTAGGTTTGGGATTCACCATAGATTTGGTTCATCAGTTGATTTGGTTGGTTTTATAGATTCAAATTGGGTTGGTGATATTAAGCATCATAAGTCTACTTCAAGTTATATTTTTTTAGTTGGTTCAGGTCTTATTAGTTGGTCTAACAAGAAGTAGAATGTTATTGCTATATCATCCACAAATCCAAACTTTAAGGGGGCTATTAGCTCAATGGTCAACTAAGGCTATATAGCTTCTTGAGGAATTCTTTTTTATTTTTCTATTCCTTTCACGTAACGTTTAATCATCCATTGTGAAAACTAGACCACCATTTGGATATGTAGGAATCTAGTTCAGCACCAATGAACCAAACACATAGAGATTCATATGCATTATATTTGAGATTTGATTGATTTGATTGACAAATCATCAACTTAGTCTTTTTCAAGTTTTCATAGCAGGTTGTTGACATCTTCACCAAACCCTTTTTTGAGAGGAAGTTCATTCATCTATGAGATCTTCTTTGCATGCAATCTAATTCAACAACACCATCATCCTTGGGGGGATTTATATTCTTCTTCACATCTCTTCTCTCTTTTTGGAGGACCATTTTTTCCCACGAAGTTTTCTATCTTACTCTATTTTTTGAGAGATTGTTTTACATGGGTACCTTATCAAGCTTCATGTTTAGGACCCATTTATTTTTTATTGTACTTGGGTACCTCACTAGACTAGTGGTCGAGATCCATTTCTTTCCTACCCACCTAAGCTATGCTTAAGGGTGGTGTTAATGTATATATTACATTATGTTCATACGACATACACATAGGATTTAAGTCTACTTAGGCATCCCATTGACTCTTTCTCACTAAGGTGTTAATGTAGATAGGTGTATTTTTGTAGCATCAGTTTTTTTTTATGAAGAGATAATGCATTCTGTGTATGTGTTAGAAAAAATTAGATGTGATGGCTTTTTTATGGTAACGACATAGCATTGATTTAGAAGTATTATTTCTCTATCATGGCTCGAGCTATCTTGGGTTGTTTTCAATGCTAAAAGACGTGGAGAACAAGAGAGAGAATATATCATATTCTTTTGAAACATTGATTGAGTTCTTTCAAAAAAGGAGTTCATGTAGGGTATGTGCAGGATCATCATGGAAAAACCAGACCCTTAAGTGGAAAAAAATTCAGAAAAATCAAAGTTAGGAAATTTGAATAATTTATTTATACTATTTAAAAATATGTAAGAATAGAATCTGTAGAAAATTGAATGTAGTTTCTAAAATTCTAGGTTTATTTTTAAAAAAAATCTATTTGGTGAAAATTTGAAATTTCAATACAATAGTACTTAAATTTCAGGGAAAAAATAAGGAGGTGTCTATCTGACCACCCTAACCATAATAAAAGGATTATATTTTTTATAAGATTTTAGATATAAGTAGGGGACTCATTTCTTGATTTGATGCATTTTTTTTTTTTTTTCAAGTAAACTACCAGTCACATGCGTAGGCATGCAATGATTAGCCAATAAGGGTCCACCACAAATTATGCAACCAAAAATAATATACTTTCCCACACTACAACATTGATTATTGCATTTACTTCCAGCTGTGCCAACACACAACAATGCTAGGATGCATTAACCGTCACACAAGAAAATGCTTAGAAATAGTTTTACTTTCAAATAAACCCTAAGCACTCAACTTTTTTTTATATTAAATATAGAGATTTCAAAAGATACAACTCAAAAGAACACACCCAGTTGTAGATCAGTCACCAGCGCCTGTACAATTGCAAAAAGTGATACCCCAGATACAATGACTAATCCTAGGTATTAATAGTACACTATCACCACATATACTATCCCATTACAACATATGATCAAGGATCCTCAACAAAGGATCAAAAGTCTAGTATAACCTGCAATAGAGTATAGATATACATTGAAGCAAAATATCATACTAAGCATCATCTATCAACATACATATGAATGATGAAAAATAAAAGGATATGATATGAAGGTGTTGGAAGCAGAACATCAATGATTCTTTGTATTATCATTTCCATTACATAGAGCCCATAAAGCTTCAGCTACCATTTTTTCATTAGAGAATGGTTGTACAAACTGAGATCTATTATCTTCTCTCCTAATCTTACCACCAACAACATCTTGCCTAAAAACATGAAGGGAACTCTTAAAGACCACAACCCCAAGATGGACCTCCAACCACATGTGTCCATTGTGAGCCTCGATAATATCAATAGTTACCTGCCCATTTTCAAGATAATGTCAAAAATTATTCTTGGAAAGCTCCACAATGATATAAACATGCATGAAAAAATTATGGAAGATGAGTCTTTTTTAAGACTCAGTAAGCACCCTCC
>VDFB02015600.1:0-13440 GCA_007258455.2 Sequoia sempervirens | reverse complement strand
ATTCATTTTATAGAAGAGTAGAAGACTCTTCAATTCCTCAAGGAAGTACGCCAAAAGTCACATGAGACTCTTCAAATTTCCAGAAACCTTCCAACTTCTCAAAAAGGCGTCCACTTTTCCCAAGGCATTAAAAGACTTTAAATATTAAATTTATCCTCCATGATGACGTCCCCCTTCATGACCACCTTTTAAGAACAACTTAAAGTTAATGAACTAGGCCAAGGGGTAAACTTGAAATTAAAACATTAATGCCTTGTAATATATTATTTCACCAAAATAATGCTTTTTAAAGCCAAAATCAAACCCAAGCAACTGCTCCAACTGAAAATGACTTAATGAAGGATGACAACTGAACCACTACCAAAATTAGTATTTACTAAAAATAGTAAATACCTAGAAATGCCACAAACCTCCAAGCAAGGAAACCCTAATTTCACTTCTGATCAACCTACGGATTTCCGGAAATAGGCTATCAGTCAAAGAAGAGGTATGGCCAAAATGGGGACATTACACATACACTAAGTCCTCTGCCTTTTTTGAATGTAGCCTATTGCATTTTATTGAATGGATGGAGTATGTGCTCCAATTCCTCTAAGAATTAGGTTTGGAATGAATATTTTAATTTTTAGAAGTCAACTTTTAGTTAAAAAAAAAAAATTTAAAATTGCAAATAAAAGGCACTATTCCCGCGGCCTGGGCATTCACGTGTTTGGATTCGCGTCAGATTCGGTCTGGGAGTATCCTAGATGAATCCACAGAGGCAAGTCTTATCCTGGGCGTATCCGTAGGTGGAAATTCGAATCCTATCCAAATTTGAATTGTATTTGTTAGAGAAAATTACATTTACCCGCTTAAGTTTACTGAGGCTTGTATTAGATTAATTTTTTGCATTTAGTTATACCCGGGTAGTTTTTCCCGTGCTGGGAAGTTTCTCACCTGTCTATGTTTTTCACGGCTGTATAAGCCTATAACATTGTGTAATATAAGCATCTCATATTTTACACTCCTTGTTTGGTGAAATGGCAGTGTTGTCTCTCGTTTTCATGAAGGTTTTCTGCAGTTGATGATCTTGGGTTATTCGCTCTATCATGGTATCAGAGCAACCCACTGCAACTCCTTCCTAAGAGTTTTCATTGGAGTTTTGGGATCGATTATTTCGGCATTTGAAAATTTTAAATTTTCAAAGTTGCCTTTTTTATTCTTCATTTCTGTTCGTGATTGCTGGCTGCAAATTTTATTTGTGAAGGCTCGATTTTGCTTTTGGAGGTACAAATTTCCTTTTGGAGAGTCACGGAATTTTTGAGGTTGGAGTCCCAATTTCGTTGTTTGAAGGCATTTTTTTGGTGTTTATTCCAGCTTTGAAGGTCCGCCATTTTGTGGCTGCCTTTTCCTCTGATAGGCATACTTTTGCTGTTTGGAGTGGAGGTCGTGCCCTACACATTCACGGGTGGTGTTGAATTTGGAGCATTGCGATTTCTCTCTCAACCCACTGTGATTTGTATCTCTCTTAACCCCCCTTGATCACGGTCATCACTGCTCTTCACTTTGTTGAGGGAAATCCATGGTGAAATCTAGAGAGGGAAAGGGAATCTATTGGTTAATGCACAAGAGAAATGCAAACTCAAGAGGAGGAAACTTGTGGCGTTCTTCAGGCTGCGATAGAACAATCTTGAGCCCTCAAAAAAAAAATCCTTTCAGATAGGCAGCGATTTTGCATTTGGAGGCCCCAATTCAATTATTGGCAGGTGCTATTGTTTTTTTTTTTGTTGTTGAGCGATTCCCTGTGGCTGGCATTGGATTCTACAGATAGAAGTTGATGTATTGAAACCCTCTGACAACGTTTTGATGGAGCCGCAATCTGCATTTTGAAGGGGCGTTTTGCACTGAAGGCTGCGATTAAAGTCCTAAAAAAGCGATTCATCTGTCTTGGGAACGATTTTTTCTTCTTGGCGATTGCATTTTGAAGACATCGACTATCCCAGGTAGCGTGATTCTATTGCTTGAGCAGAGGCATGATCTCTCTGCATTTTGGCAAAGTATCTGCTTTGTGAGGCGTTTCTTTTAGCAACACACCATTTGAAAGTTTGGAGGACGATTGAAGGGCTCTATTTGCAAGATTGTTGGCTGTGAATTTTTTGTATTGTTGATGCGTATTCTGCACTCAAATCTCTAGAGGCACGTTTTTTCTTTGAAGGCCGTAAATCTCATTCAAAGCTCGCTTTCCTTGTGTGGCAGCACATTATACGAGTGAAGAGACCCAATCTTGTTTGCAGGCTCGGTAATTTGGCTGAGGTTGATTCAATTCCTCCATTTGGTGTTTTATTTGCCAAGCCAAACTTTATAAAGTTTGCAAGATTAAATTAGGGTTTGAAGGTGGGCTCGTCTGTAGCTTTTTGAAGTGCTATTTGGGAAGTATTATCCCACATTGGCAACAATGGTTCATTTTTTGCCCTTTATATAGCATTGCAATGCCTTCTATTGGTGTGAGCAAGTCTCACAAGAGGTTCTCTTGCTTGATGGTGATCGGTGTTTGGTGATTGTGCCCTATTTGCTAATGGCTTGATTGGTTGGGCTCTTTTTGTTGCCGAGGATGGTCATGGTGGTCATATGATTGAGAGCTCCTGAATGTGTCGAAAGTGCCTTTATAGGCCCTTTTTTTCTTTTTAGCATATCTTTTGCAACACAGAGGTCGTTTTTTGCAAACCACATATCAACGGAAATTTATTTTCGCCACCTTTGCAGTGGTTGAGGAATTTCTCTCATTTTTTGAAGTTTGGTGGTGTGTTAATCCGTTGAAGTTTGATATTGGTCTCCCTTCATTTGCGGTATTTGGGAGTTTCTATTTGTTGTTGAAGGTTACTATCTTCTTGTTGTTGTTTTTGGAGATTTGTCATAGTTGGTTATGGGGTTTTCCTTGCATCCTAATGTGATAATGTTAGAAAGGGGAAATTATACACAATGGAGAGATGGTATATTGAAGCACTTGAGATGGCTTCATCTTTTGCCATACCTATATAATCTTGTTCCCCTTATTGGTACTGATAGTAAGAAGTTTGCATGGAATTATAAACGGGATCATGTCCTCGGAGTTATTACAATGCATACTGATGATACCACTTTAGATGTTGTTGATCATTTTGACTTTCCATATACTCTTTGGATAAAACTCTGGGAGATACATGGAGATCTTGATACCTTGCCATTCCCAGAGGATCCTGTTTCAGATTGTCTTATGCCTCTTCATTTTTCAGATAGGATACCTTATGATCATGCTACTATGCAGGAGTTTGAGGTTTTGGAATACTTCGAGTCTTCAGATGAGGATGATGAGGGTTCTTTAGATGCTCCTTCTCCATTAGAGACAGTTGGTATACCTTCGCCTTCAATGATTGAGACTCCTATCATTCGTGTTTTGCAGGATCATTCATTTTGTGTTGATGATTCATTGCGCACATCCAGTGATTCATCACTAGTATTTCATTGTCTTCCTGATTGGGATTCGTATTTGTCGGACATTGTTTGCTTGTTCATAGAATCTCATATTTCAGATTTGGAGGATACATTTGAGGGTATATCCCCCCTATTTGATGATAGTTGTGGTACAACTGTTGTCACCCCATTTCAGTCTTTGGATGTTGTTTAGGATTAGTTTCCAGTGGTACCTTGTTTGTCACCTTCTGTTGTCATTGGGCATGTTCCTGATTGGTTCGTGGCATCATCTTCCAAGGTCTTGGCGACACATGAGCAGATTTTAGAGACACCATCATACATATTCATGCTTCTTTGGGAAGCATACCTGAATTTTTATTTGGTTTTGTTTCTTCCGAAAGGGAGACAAGTTGTTTGTCGACACTGGATCATGTTTTGTCTTTAGATGCTTACCATTTTTGCAGGTGATTACACATTGTGGGGGGATTATATAGTCTCTCTTTCCCTCTTATGGGGGGGCTATTGATTGTATATACATGATGTATGTAGTCCTTTGGGGGTGTGATTGAGTCCTCCATCCACGCATCTTTTTTGTTTCTTTTTCTCTCTTTTGGAGAGGGGTTTTTTCCCACATGTTTTTTTCTCCTTTTCTCCGGTTGCGAGAGATTTCCTTTTGCATTGTAAATGGGTACCTAACATGGTTGTGTAGCCGGGACCCATATTGCATCTTCATTCATTCTCCCTAAGTTGCACTTAAGGGGGGGTGTTAGAGTAAATTACATTTACCCGCTTAAGTTTACTTAGGCTTGTATTAGATTAATTTTTTGCATTTAGTTACTCCCGGGTAGTTTTTCCCATGCTAGGAAGTTTCTCACCCGTCTATGTTTTTCACGGCTTTATAAGCCTGTAACATTGTGTAATATAAGCATCTCATATTTCACACTCCTTGTTTGGTGAAATGGTAGTGTTGTCTCTCTTGCTTTCGTGAAGGTTTTCTGTAGTTGATGATTTTGGGTTATTCTGAAATATGCTAACCAATTTTTTTGATAGATTTTCACACACAATCAACACTTCGCCAATTGAATTAGCGTGAGCATAAAAAATTGAAATCCAACCTTGAAAGAACTCAACGCCAAGAATGCATACTCAATCCCAAGGAAGGATAGGCGTTGTCATATGGCGGAGAAACTAAAGAACAGTACTTGAAATGAAACAAACTCAACGTCAAGAATGTGCACTCAAGATCCCACTGAGGGCGAGGTGCTAACATATGACGGAGTTATTAATTGAAAACTGAAATAAATAGGCGGATAACTAGCCATGTAGATGCATCTATCTAATTCATCCGTTGTGGCGGGCATCCACTTGAGAGTGGGGATTCACCACTTGAGAGTGGGTACAAAGAGATATCAAATGTTCGTTTTTCCACACTGGCGGTAAACCATCTAGGGGTAATTAATATGGAATTCAACAAGTAATTGCAAAAACTAAGATGGTTGGATTAGTACTACTAAATCACAACCTTACAATCAATAACTCTGCAGATTACTAATTACAATGATAGAGAATGAAGCTAAGTAGAGGAGAATGATTTATATCAATGATTTAACACTCCAAAATTGAAGTAATAGGCCAAAACAGAAAACTACTACAATCTGATATAAAAATCTGAGTTCTGGAAATTCTGACCAGCTAACAAAGAACAACATGAAATACTCATAACTTGGTCAAATTACCTCCAAATGACGTGAAATCAGTTGCAATGATCTCATGGAAGATAGGCGCCCACTCCAAGATGAAGAAGCAGCAACAAAGAATGAATATTATTTTCTTAGCACAATTCCCAATGTTCCAGAATGGTACAGCCTTGAGCAAGGGCAATTTTGACAAGTAAAAATCAAAAACTCAAAATTAAAATCTGAAACTCTCCAAAGATGGTCGCCTTGGGTGTAGGAATGGATTGGAAAAGTACCCACAAGCAAATTAAATTCACCCCAAAAGCTGTATGCAAAAACCACTTTCAGCTGTGACTGTATCAGCAACTTCAAAACTGGAAATATCATCAAAAACTTCAATTATTGAGCTCAATCTGCTAGTCTGGATGAAAAACAACAATAAAAACCAACTAGGTGTTGTATTTCAAACACGAAATTGGATTGAAACTAGGAGGTAAGCATCCCTCGAAGTAAAAACCAAGTTGTCATTTCGACAGCATAACATTAGCATAAGTTAATGGATACCAAGGCTGGAGCAAAAACCTTCACTATATAGAAGCTCACAAAACTCTTCAAATTCCTGAGAAAGCACACCAAAAGACACAAGAGTCTTTTCAAATTTCCATAAACAATTAATTCTCAAGATGGCGTCCCTTTTTGCATAATATGAACTTCACTTTATTTAAAAATATCTCCTTAAAAGTGGCGTCCACTTTTCCCCAAGGCATTAGACAATAAAAAAAAAATATATAAAACACCTCATGAAGGCGTCCCCCTTCCAAGTCCCTCTTTTAATCACAACTTAAAGTTGTTCTCCTAGGCCACGGGGTCAACTGCAAATTATAACATTAATGCCTTTATTCACCAAAATTAAACCATTAGAAGCTAGACTTGAATTGCATTAAATGCTCCAACTGAAAATGAAGACCTTGAAGACTGATAACTGCATAGTGCCAAAAATAGAATTTACTATAAATAGTAAACTCCCTGAAATGCCATAGAACCTCTGAACAAAGAAACCCTAATTTTACCTCAAACGAGCCTACAGGCTTCCGGAATAGGCTGTTGAGTGTTAGAAGAGATCACTGATGAGAAGGGGACATTACATATTCACTCTATCGGTATTGAATCCGAATTTCGAATCCGATACGAATCGTATCATATTCGGAGGCTCCCAAGGATGAATAGGTAACACACGTCTATAATGAAACAACTTGCAAAATAAAGGAATAAAATGGGAAATATGCTGCAAATGCTTGATAATAATATGCCACTTCGAGGGGGCAACCTCCTAATCTACTTTTAGGGGAATATCTCAAATAGTTTTCAATAAGAACAATGATGATAATAACTAGCCACGAACTCCTATATGTACCTAATTATGCCTTGGTTGCCACTCAGGCCAACTTAGATACTTAACTATAACCCCTAGGATGACTTAAATACCTATATATTATTATAATAATGATTATGTAACTTATTTAAGAGTTAGGTAGCCACAAGCTGACTACTCATAACCCAATACACACTTCATGGTTGGGGGCATATCATTCCCCCCTTTACAAAAAAGCATTGTCCTCAAAGTTAATTAATTGTGGATGCTTCTACATAAAATTTTCATTTTCTCATGTGGTAACTTCAACTAGCAAATACTTCCATTTAGTGAGGAACTTTGTGTTGATGGGTGTTTTTGCATATCACAACACAAACAAAATACTAAGTACTTTATCTCTCTTGAAAGGAAATCTAACTTCTAAGACTCATAAAGATTGCCCCAAGGCTTTGATAGTTAGGTCTTGAGATCACAAAAATGACTCAGTGGTTTAATGTTTTGCTGTTTAACAAAGGGGCCTTACAATTACCTCATTGGAATTTGACAATAAGGGTTTTGAATGGTTTGAACTTGATATGAAACCCTGATTGGATTTCTAGATCTAAAATCTGAAAATAATCTTCAACATTTGATTCAGCAATTTGGGTGATGCTTTCTTCCTAAATGAACTTAAATCTTGCAAATAAGTTTCAAAAGAGATAGGGTAAGAAGAGATTAGGTTAAGGAACCCTAAGGACAATGACAACAATGATTTGATGCTTTAGATAGACAAATCCCTCACAAACGAATCTTTGTTTAATCAGAGATTAATTCACAATGTCACAAGAACAATGCAATCTTTAAAGGTAATGAAAGATTTTCATATCACATTCATATAAATACCCAATTTTGGGGTAATTTAAACAAATCTTCACAATTGAACTACTATTAAGTAAGGTTCAGACTAACCATGCAAAGCAACTTACAATCAACAAGCTTCAAATGGGATGAGCCAAAGATCTATCAAATATCTTCACACTTCATCATCATCACAACTGATCTTTATCTAACATTGGAGAAAAGGAACCACACAAACATAAAAACCCACAAGTAGAACACCAAGATTCAATGCTTGCTTGTATTGATTTCAAATATTTGGTTACAACAATTCTAGTTTCAACAACTTTACAATGAGAGAACAGTGTCCTTTTATAGGCAAGGTCAACAAAACCTAGGACATGATCAATGGTGGAGATCATCGCAACACCAAGGGTCAAGATTACATTAGCATTTAATATTTAGAGTGTATTAAATAATCATCTTCCATCTCCAATTGAATTAGTTACAATCTTTCTTAGGATATACAAAAGTACAACATAATACATCAATACAACTGTCACAACATTAAATTCCAAATTCTACATCCTAGGAAATCTACCCCACAAATTCACAAAAATAGAATCAATCCAAAAATGAGTCAGTTGTCGCCTTTCTCACAAAAGCTTGTCATCAATAACACTTTGGTCCTTTGATTTTTCTTTAACAACAAACTTGACAAATGCTGTCAGTACATGAGTGACTTCCTCGTTTTGCAGAGCAGCTGCAACATGGACATTATAACATTGGATATCGTATTGGTCTATCAACTGGTTATGCAAGGCCATCCAAGTGGGTTTCTGACCAACAAAATCTTGAATTTTAACCAAAAGATGAGCAACTTCGTCTAAATACTCTGAAGATAATTCATCAGTATGCTCTTTGTGAATTTGTAACTTCCATTGTTGCTTTAGAAATTGCTCATGTACCTTCATGGTTGGATCATCTTCTAACTTAGTTAACTCTTTCAAAAATTGACCAGAGGAGCTTAGGACTTCCTTTATTTGAGTATTAATTTTGCCCACCTCCTTTTCTATTTGACGCACAACCTCTCTTCTAAAATTCATGGCATGTGTCTATAGTGTGGCTCTTTGAGTTTATCCTTACTCAAAATATTTTCCTTTGCCAAAACTTCTTTGGAAAGTTTCTTTATAGCCTCTAGTTTTGGGAACACTAGGTTATGATACTTCCATTGCTAATACAATCTTTAGATAATTTGTCCACCTATTCCTTGATAACAAGGAAATTATTTTGAACTTGAATGGCAGTATCAATTACCTTATCACCTTTGTCAAAAATATGGTTTAGCCAAGCTTGAGTGGATTGAGCCCATGACTTCATTTGTTCCATTTTATCCACATCATCCTTGGATAAAACCACATGAGTCACCACCTTTCCCTACTCACCCTAAATCAAAGTAGCTAGATGCTTAATAAACGGAGTGAGTTATGCTACCTAGTTTTTCAATTTTGTCTTGGTGGCCTCATCTTTATTCATTCTTTGCACAATGTTTGTTATTGACCCTTGAAGCTCTTCTATCTCTTGGGCTCTATTGGTCGGATTGAGATTATTAGTTGAAACATTAAATTCTTTTAGCAAAATGCTCTTGCTATCCTTATCCATTGTTGTAGTGGGTACATGTAAAATCCTAGAGCATGAGGCATCCTTGGTCATATGAGACCTTATCTTTGCCTTCTTTTCTTTTGGCCTTTCTATCTTGCTAAGAATGACCTCTAAATTCAACTCAAGAGTTTCTATTATTGGCTGCTTTTGCTTCAACTGTTCTTGCAACCATGATGGTGTAGTAGCCTTGTCAACTCTTGATTATGCCTGAGAGAGCGAAGGATAATTTTTACCTTGGATGTTTTCTACATTTACATTTGTTTCCTTTTCAGATATTTACTCTAGCTTAGGCCCTGCACTAGGAATCTCTTTTGGTGGCTCTTCTTGTTGGATTAGAATTTCAATTTCCTCTATAGAAGCCAAGTTAGCCACGTTTTCCTTTTCCTGTGTTTGCAAGCTTTCAAACACCTTCTCAACATTTTCCATGGCGAAAAGCTCTAGTGTCTCTTGAGAGGCAGGAGTAGGGGCATTCTTAGCAAGATGGCCCAACAAGGTTCTATTAATCTAAGACAATACAACAGCTGCAACTATTGAAACTGAAGATCAGATTTAATGCACAGAGAATTTAATTCAAATCAGACAATGACACAGTAGATACCCTGGGAAAACCCTCCACATGAGGGAGAAAAACCCAGCAACAAAGATCCTCTTGTATATATTTTAATGGCAACAATTCACTTTACAATGAGGCCAATCACAAGGCCAATATCCAGCATCAACTCTAGATGCAATAACAGATGATAATCTGCTCTCCCTTGTAATCTAAATCTACACTTAGAGAGATTCGCAATCTGCTCTTGAAGGAATTCGCACTTGAATGAAGGAATAATTCGAGCTTGCTTGATCGTACCTCAAGGAGAGAAGTAGTCTTTAATAAATACATGGCCATAATAGACCTCACAAGGTCGGCCTCATACATAAGTTACAATTTGAATAAGTCGGCCAAGATACAAAACAGTTACAACTCATAAATGATGTCGGCCCCAAGAAGTTAAGTAACCTTTATGATTTTCGAATTATACATGTCGGCCAAATCATAAGACACAAAATAATAAGAGGTAAATTGAATAGCCGATGGCTACATTCAATTTAAGACTTTCTCAAGGAACGTGAGCTGGAAGGATCAACCGACGCTGTTATAACATTAACACTCCCTCTCAGCTAGGGAGAGATCTTCCAGCTGAAAATTATCTCCACATAAAGTTCATCTGATACTGTTGCCTGCAATCAGATATAAGGAGAGATATATCACCTCAATGTGATATCAACCATCACATGGTTAAGTACTAGTGTTCATCACTTGCGTGATGGTGTCACCTCAACGTGACTTTCACCATGGCTCTCCCAGAGGGCGAAACACAAGTACAAAAAGATCATCACGGACTCTCTCACGTGATGTTGTCATGGAGTCACACACATGACATCCACCATGACTCAGCTCAGAGGGTGGAAACGAGGGCTTTCACCTCAAATTCTTCCGTCACGTAAGAAGATGCAATACTAGGTATTAAGTGTTCATCACTTCATGCGATGTTGTCACCTCGCGATTCACCATGACTCTCTCTCGTGAGGGTGAAACACAAGTACAAGATATGTCATGGAGTCGCATTACGACATCTACCATGACTCTCTCAGAGGGTGGAAACGAGGGTTTTCACCTCAAATTCTTCCGTCACGTACAGTGCATTAACAAGGGATTTCACTGAACTTCTCTTACGAGAAGAACATTAAGCAAGGCTCACCGATAATCGGTGACTCATACTACCAAGGCCGATTCTCCACCATACAAGCTTAAGCCCTGAAGTACACTAACTTTTACCCCCGGGCGAGGCTTGGTAGAGAATATCCGCCGCTTGCTCATCGCTGCTACGTGATTCCTCAATCGGTATTTCTCCGTTGTACCATTATATCTCGACATAGTGGTATTCTGATCTCAACATGCTTGGTTCCCCGACATGAAACACGATTGACAGAGGTTTTACACAACTCGATTATCATAATGAATAATGGTAGGCTCCATTGATTGTCCAAACAACCAAGTATGAGCTACGGCCACACCGCCGAAGCTGCCTCTACCCACTCAATGCTGGCTGTAAGACCTTCCCCGCCGCACCGTGAATTCATGGCGTAACCCAAACCGGGGCAACGTACGTGAGGTGCTCTTCCTCGATTCGGTGACACTCTACTCCGCCCCAATCGTAATCGCGGAAACTAAGTAACTCCAAGTTCCAGATTCTAGTATACTTCAACCCATATATCCAATCAAGGCTACCAAGTGTTCAGATATGTTTAATGATTCTTCGTGTTCACAAGCACTTCTCCTCGAATCTTTAAGCACATGCATCAATCTTCGACTCCTCTTTCATCCAAGATTGTCAGCAAAGACTTCAACGACACCTCTTGGTATTGTAGGAGTTTAGATAGTCCTGACCTCTTCTATTCTCAATAGGATTATGGAGCTACCAATGAAAACTAAGACACCTTAGCAAAACTGGATCTCAAAGAATCGGCGGGATCCTCTAAGGGTTTAGCACAACAAGCTTCACTTCTTCTTAGTGAGTTACAAGGCTCCCTCTTGATCCTTGCTTCAGAGATTGCAAAGAATACTTCTGGAGGTGAACTCCCTCTGGCCACCAACTCAGTCCCATGGCTGCTTGATCATTTCTTTGGTTGGCATGACTTTCTCACAAGATGCCTCAATCTTTCCATCGCTAAGCAATCTCTCATCACTTTTCTGCTTCTAGCTGTTCACAAAGCATTTAAAGAGAGATTACTAACAGTTTATGACTATCCAAAGAAATATCAAGACTAGAATCATACAGGGTTTACTATCTCAAGTTATAGCATGGATACATGAGAATTTATGAACAACATTAAAGGCATGAATAAAGAAATATATCAAAGAAACTTATCTTTACTGATTTTGATATCTCTTCCTTCTGACTTTACTGCTCTTGGAAGTGCTACTCTCAGCAGCACAAGAGACAATCTGCTCAACACAAAATTCTTAGCTATATTATGCAGCCAGAGTGTAGAACCAGACCTCTTAAGAAATCAAGGCTCTACCACAGTCCATGCATATAGGGAGTGATAATGATGTGGTCAACCAATCACAATCATCTTGTAGTTCTCTTTTTATTTCTGAGTCACACTCAGAAATCTAGCATGAAACCACTCACAAAGAATGGTGTCTCCAAAGGGTCTTATCCCACTTGCTAAACAACCAGCATCATACAAAAAACGAGACATGACAAATACTCCATTCAGATCTGCCTCTGAATTCTTCAAAGGATCTTTATGCTAGAGAACACAATTCAAGAGAAATTACAATCTCTAATCACACAAGATCCAAATAAATGAAATAACTCAGCAAACAAAAAGAATACTTATCTCTAAGAATTCTGATGGATGCAATTAATGATCGTGCAATAAGATACACTGCTCTTGTGCTCGGATTTGTACACAACCTTCATGGTTTGAACACAGGCCCCTGGCAGGGTTAATTTGATCAAGGCCTATGACTGTTTACGGTGCACTTCGTTTCCAGCTGCAATCCATCAGATTATGCAACATGCTTACTAGCATCACCCAAGGTATTAGAGATAAATAAGGGATGACCTTATAACCTTTTATCAGATCTACACAGGCTTAGTAGACTGAGTTTCACAAGAAAAAATAAAATTATAAACAACAAGAAGGAAACAAATACTTATCTCTTTCTAGATTTGAATTTCTTGCAGTCCATAAAATCATTACTGATCTTGTACTTAAGGTCAGAGATAGACTTCATAAGCTCTTCATTCTAGAAGTCTCAAGGTTGAGATCTAGTATGACCACACCAACTTCTCAGGATTACATCAACCTTCCAATGACACACAGATCAACTAATCATCGCCCTTAGCAGTGGCGTCGCCTCTGACTAATTTCAATAAAGGTTGATACCATGAGATGCTTCAAGTCTCATATGCAGCTCCGATCATGAACCTTCTTGGACTGCCGCAACACCTTGAAGGGGGACCCACCACAATAGTTGAATACTAAATCATACAAACCACGATAGCTATAATCATGATTTCATAATACGGAGTAGTCTGCAGCTCCAATAATCAAGGCCATCGAAGTATTGAAGTTATTCTTGACTCCCTTCTTATTTTCTGAAAAATTTGACCGACATACACCACGTGTGACCCAAAGTAGTATCGAGTGCCACGAACTTCACAAGACATATGGTGGCAACAACTGCAACAGGAGAATCAAGGTATATAGACACGTTATCACTCAGCGACAGGAGTTCCGAGAGATAACATTCCCGTGAGATGGTGTATTCTTTAGGACATGGTCCGCTTTATAATCCCGAGAAGAAGAGCAACATTTTATGTGCCCAGGCGATAACCAGAATTTGAAGTGGATGCCTCATGAGGCTGCTCCGTCGCTGCTGGCAATAGGTTGACTTCATAGAGAGATCTTCCCGAGATAATTCCTCAC